>JAWWMK010000021.1:4602338-4628397 GCA_035047105.1 Galeopsomyia nigrocyanea | reverse complement strand
TATAAGTAACATTAAACAAAAATTGTCGAAAGGAACTTCGTTCCCACCGCGTGTCCCACGACACGTTCATTTTTTTTAAAATGATTTTAGGTAATTATTAGTCTTATAACTGAAATTTATATTGTAGTTTTCTAGTATTTTAAAAAAATTTTAAATTACTGCACCGTTTAATTCTATCTATGGATAAAAATAAATAAATAAAATAAAAATTCACGAGTATACGAATCAATATTTTACAGAAAGCGTAAAATACTTGCCATTCGCTGATATTGAAAAATAATGTAATATTGTACTTCAACCATGTAGTTGTATGTATATTATTTTTTTTATTCAAGCGCGATGACAAGTAAATTATTTTCAGCTTATTAATTGAAAGCAGAAACAATTTTTCTGCATTACAATTCACTTTTATAATGATGCACGTATGTACGTGTCATCATTACGTTTTAGTATTCACGCGATACCAATTAAAGAGCTTATGTGCTAGGATGAGTTCTCGTTTTCCCTCATTGTACGTTGTTCTGAAAGTTTGACTACTTCGGCATCAAGCTCTCGACATTTTACAGTTCGAATACCAGTAAAAACAGTTGTTAAAGTTCATTTATAAAAATGGCAACGGTAAAGTTTGTCCCGTTGGATGAGGAAATGAAGAAAAATCCCGAATTAAAAGAAGCTGACATTCAAGCTTTGAGGGATTGGTGTCAGAAGCAGCCGTATTTACCGAAAATCAATGACAGCGAGCTTGCGCTATTTTTGCACAGCAACTACTATCGTTTAGAGCCAACGAAAACTACTATAGACACATTTTACACCGTTAGAACTCATGTCCCTGAGTTTTTTTCAAACCGAGATCCATTGCAGGCCAAAGATTTTCTGCATATTTCCAAAGTGGCGTAAGGATTTTTTCCAAACTTTATAAATACATGCCAAAAATTAATTATTACATGCATTATTAAAAAAAAAAACTAGAATCAATATGCCGCTTGAGCAGCCCACTGCAGATGGTTATAAGGTGGTTTACGGTGCTTTGCAAGACTCCGATCCAGGCCACTACGATTACACGTACAACATGAAACTTTTCGGTATGGTAATTGATCTTTGGCTGTACCAGGAGGGTACGATGCAAGGTCACGTAATCATCGTCGATTTGAAGGGTCTGGTAATGGGCCATGTGGCACGTTGCAGTCCCATGGCACTCAAACGTTTCCTCTACTATCTGCAAGAGGGTCTGCCGGTTAGGCTCAAGGGATTTCATTTTATCAACACTAATCCCGTCATGGACATACTCATGAACATCATGAGACCCTTTATGAAGAAAGAACTGCTGGATATTGTGAGTTTTGAATTTAATTATTTGTACGAGAGAGATATTTCGACTATAAACATATTATCTACTGTTGTAGTTGCATCTACATCAAAGCGTCGATGGTATCGAAGCTTTTAATATCTCCAAAGATATACTGCCAAACGAATCGGGAGGTAAAGCTGGCCCACAGAAGGAACTCTTTGCCAAGGAATTGAAGAAATTGGAGCAGCATCGTGATTGGTTTAATCAGGAGGAAAAGACACAGCGTGTTGATGAGTCCCAGCGTCCAGGGAAAGCAAAGGACGCTACTGATCTTTTTGGAGTCGAAGGAAGTTTTAAGAAACTTGATATTGATTGATTATGTTAATTTAGGCTATTTCCTTAGCCATTCTCATGTGCATGTGTACATTTATTTTGAACAAATTGTTGAAATTTTAGATGAAATAAATTAGTTAATGTTACTGTTTATGATTTACATTTTATTGTCAAAATCTTTTCCTTGTCAACGATTCCGTGCTTAAAATATGTCAGAAAATTGTAACTTTGGTAATTATTTTTATTAGAACAAGGCGAAACGCATGTTCAAAGAAAACATTGTTAGCTTGCATTCTACAGATATCCTTTGCAATAGTTCTCTTTTTGCAAACAAAATAAATTTGAGTCATCGGTATCAAGTTATGAATCTGTGACACAAACATCTATATCAATTATAGTCTTAAGCATTTCTCAGTTTGGGGATAAATTTAGCATGTTAGTAATCTATAAAAAATTTTTTGATATAAATTTTTAATCCGAGTTCCATATAGAATTTTTATAAGCTTTCATTACATCAATCTCATAAAAAATATTATTCTTACTTTCATAAAAAAATTAATATTTATAGATGCAATCTATTTTCAAATTTATCTATATAATAATTTTTTACATCTTTCTGCTTATACTGTAAGTTATACTACAGAAAACATTGATTGATAGATCACGGACAAGATTGTAATTAGCACGACAGTGTGTGGAAATAGAATAAAAAAATAGATACGATTGCTAGTTGCATTCAATTTCTGTCACGCATCCTCGTTCAAGGTACTCGAACAAAAGGATGTAAATGCACGCGGGGGGCGTTCTCGCGTACAAAAATCATACCCGCGGTAGCAATTTTGCCGAGCATGACATTCGCTTCGAGTATCATTATGTTAGTATCTTTTGTTGAAATCATAAAGTTATCTAGTTTTTCATTAGTCTGTTTAATGCAGTCCGAGAAGTCGGACTACAATTAGTGAACTAAATAAGTGATTGGCTACAAAATTCAAAATCAATAAAATGTCTGAAAGTGTTACCGTTCCTTTCGAGGAGGAATTGAAAAAAAATCCAGAGTTAAAACAGCCTGATATCAAATCTCTGAGAGAATGGTGCGAAAAGCAGCCACACTTGCCGAAAATTTCTGACAGTGAATTGGCTTTGTTTCTGCACAGTAATTATTATCGTATGGAACCTACGAAAATTACTATTGACACTTTTTATACGGTCAGAACGCACGTGCCGGAATTTTTTGCCAATCGAGATCCTCTTGGCGACAAGGATCTTAGACAAGCTTTTCATATATCGTAAGTATAATTTATAATATCTCCATGTTATTAAAAACTTAATCGTTCTTACAATTTCATGTGAAATTGCATCTCGAAATGTTTTTTTGAAATTATATTGTGTGTTTGATTGGAAGAGTTCTTTTTACAAAAATTAAATTGGCCTAGAAATCTAAAAAAATTTCTATTATTTTTTTCAAGATCTGTTTTGCCTCTTAAACAACTGACCAAAGAAGGCTACACCATTTTTCTGGGTAAACTCATCGATTTTGAGCCCTCTAATTACGTGTACAATCACAACATGAAGTTTCTTAATATGGCGATCGACCTGTGGTTGTACAGTGCAGGAACTACAAAGGGGCATATTCTTCTATTCGACGTTCAAAAAGTGTCCATCGGATATGCGGCTCGACTGAGCCCGATGGGTCTCAAGAAATTTTTGTACTACTTACAAGAGGGTTTACCCGTCAGATTGAAGGGATTACACTTTATGAATACCACTGCTGCGATGGATGTTATATTGGGCATGATGAAACCGTTCATGAAGAAAGAACTAACAGATATTGTAATAATAAAACTGTATAATCACGATGTTGCTCGTAATTTTTGTATGTAATTAATCATAAACTTATATTTTTTAGCTTCACTTGCATTCGTCATTGGAAAGTGTAGCAAAGTTTTTACCCGTTGAAGCTCTTCCAAATGAGCTGGGAGGTAAAGCTGGGCCGCTGATGGAACTTCACGAAGCCGAACTCAAGAAGCTTGAAAATCATCGCGATTGGTTTTTGGAAGAAGAATCGCGTGCTCGCGTCGACGAAAACAAACGCCCGGGAAAAGCAAAATCAGCGGACGATCTTTTTGGAGTTGAAGGCAGTTTTAAGAAGCTCGATATTGATTGAAATCTGTATTATAGCTTACTATCACGCATATTTATCTTTGGTTTATGGTACTTTTATAAACAATGTAATGCATATATTCGATTTTCTTCACGAAGAAACAATAAAAACTGTATAAAAAGGACCCCGAACACTTTCTTACAAAACTGTCCCGCGGTGAATTTTAATGAAACCTTTTTTAGGTGATAGATTATCATCTTCTGAATTAGAGTCAACATTTAGATTTGTGTCAATTGTATAGTTTTTATTAAAAATTCATCTACAAAATTCATTATTAAAAAAGTTAGAAAAATTATACCTAAAAATTCTTACAAATGAGATGGAAGGAAGAGCTGGTTTACTGACAGAGTAATCAAGAAACTAGTGATATCGAGATTGGCTTTTTAACAAAGAATCGCGAGCAGGAGCATATGAAAGAAAACTTCTAGGAAAATTAAGATCGATGTCGGATTATTTTGGAATGAAGGATATTTTTATTTCGTTTGACAATGTACGATATTTTAATCGAAATATACACAGCGCTTTGTAAAAAATTTGTGTCATTTTTTAAGTTATTATAGTTTGATAGAACCGACGACAACTATTCGTTTGGATATTTTCCATTTCTTAAGTTTTACTTATTCAAATATTTCAAAACGTATTTATCAAGTTTTTCTTACATGTCTACAAGTTCATATTGGATTGATTGGATTGTATTTGTAATTTGATGAAAACACATTCAAGCTAAAATTAAAAAAAAAAGTCGAGGACGTAAAAACGCGAAGGGTGTTCAATATGTCAGTCTTTTTTAATTACAAGTAATTATTTCCGTTGGTATGACATTATAGCTGTAATAAAATAAATTTTTTTTTCTATTTGAGATAATAAAAGAGAATTGAATGGTGTTTGGAAGAATATAAGATTTAAAAAGACAATTGATTTGCTGAATGATGATCAAGTATAGTTATACGGAATCCTAGGAAAAATACTAAGAATAAGTTGCATGTATAAAACATATTATAATATGTTTTTAATAAAACCTTTCGTAATGAAAATTATAGTGCGAATATGGAAATAATAACAAGGTCGAGTGTAAAAGGTGCAAAATAAAAATCGAAACGTTTAGCAAGATGACTTTGGAGAAAAATGAGAGATTTATTATCTAAACTTTGAATGCAATTCATGTTTTAAGCACGGTATAGGTAACATGTGCGTGACTGTCGGGACGATGACGTGGATTTCAATTGAAATTGCAAGTCTATAATACAATGCTTCAGTCTTTGCCGAGCACTTCAGACGCGAAGACATTTAAAAACGCAGTCTTTGACTTGTGGAGCTCCACATAAAATCCAATAAAAGTTATTGAATACGTTTAACTAAGTTGCACCTCAAAACATGGCACAATCAATTTTTTACTCTTACGAAGAAGCAAAGAAAAAGAATCCTGAATTGAAAGAATCGGATATTCAATCGTTACGCGAATGGTGCGCGAAGCAACCTTTTTTGCCGAAAATTACTGACAGTGAATTAGCTTTATTTTTACATAGTAATTATTATATGATGGAGCCAACGAAAAATACAATTGATACATTTTATACTGTGAAAACCCACGTGCCTGAATTTTTTTCAAATAGGGACCCGATCGGCTGTAAAGAACTAAGAAAAATGTTTAACACAATGTAAGTTACTAGATATTATGTAATCAATATTTTTTAATAAATCCAACATGTAATATTTCCGGAGCTATGTGCCCTCATTTTTAAATTATAATTTTTTTATTTATGAATTTAGTTTTCAATTTTTTTATCCAATTATTGAAACGTATAATTTTAAAATTCACATCGTTGAACTAGCAATTTTCATATTTATAGAAAATTAATACCTTGCAATATTATTATATATCAAAAGCAACTTGCTTCACGGGCTTGCTTTGTAAAATAACACTTACTGTGGTTTGCAAGTGCGTCATAAGTGAACACATAATTTGAACATAATGTCACTTTTGTGCGACAATTGATCTTCATTTTCGATGTCTTATCGAGATGTTAGATGCATGCAGATATGGAGTCACATGATTTGTGAACGCTAAAACAAAATTACTTACAAATATGAGATGAATTTTTTTATTTTTACTATTTCAAGTTACAATAGCACATCGGTTCATTAATCACTGTTAGAGTTTGTGCATAATGCTAATTTGCAGAATACATCAATCTTTTAAAGAAAAAAAGAAGTAACTTTTTTAAAAGTAGAGTCATCACTTCAATCATTAATGTACTTTTTTATGTATATCTTTGATGTGCGACGTAACTATAATTTTTCATACATTTCAAGATATTTATTTCCCCTCGAACAACGTACTAAAGAAGGATACACCGTGATTTTTGGAAGGCTCCGCGACAGCGATCCGGCCAACTACAACTACAACGATCATATGAAATACCTTACCATGAATATGGATTTGTGGACATATGGGACAGGACCTACTGTCGGCCACGTTATTTGTTTCGACGTTTCCAATTTGGCACTTGGCCACGCTGCTCGCGTGAACCCATTGGGACTAAAAAAATTCCTGTACTACCTGCAAGAAGGCATGCCTGTTCGACTGAAAGGTTTGCAGTTTGTAAACATGAGCTCCGTTATGGAAATTATTATAAATATGGCAAGACCTTTTATGAAGAAAGAGCTTTTAGATGTAGTGAGTATGATGTTTTGTCTGCCAATTATTGTCAATGTCTAAACATTTAATTAATTGATATGATTCAATATTTGACAATATTTCTCCACAACTATAAATATATATATATATACATAATTGCATTGAATATTATTGAATAACTGCATTTTACAGATGCATTGCCATACATCAATGGAATCCGTGGGAAAGTTTTTGCCATTAGAAATCTTCCCGAACGAACTGGGTGGCAAGGCAGGAGCTTTTGAAGATCTTCACAAAGCACAAATCAAGAAACTTGAGAGCTGTCGCGATTGGTTTTTGGAAGAGCAAGAAAACGCTCGAGTCGACGAGAGCAAACGGCCTGGAAAAGGAAAAACAGCCACGGATCTTTTTGGCGTTGAAGGAAGCTTTAAAAAACTCGACATTGACTGAGAAGGAAAACGCTTATGCAGTCACTAAGTTAGGTCACTACAATTTTCTGCTGATGCATGTATTACAGTTCTCATGTTTTTATTTGTCTACTCTGTGATTTTTTTTTCACGCTATAATTTTTGCGAAAGTAGTGGAACGAGTTATTGTGTGTAATGTTTTGCCATAAGGTGATATTGTAAAGATAAATGTAAAATAGAGACAAAAATAAACAATTTAGTTCAGATATATAATTTTTACGAATTTTTTTTTTATATTTCAATCTTAATCTGGAAAAAGTATTTGCAAATACTAGAAATTGTAATGGGTTTGTTATTTATGTTCCGAAAATATTTCTTACAAGAGCTCTTTAGATGGTTTTCTAAAGGGATAATATAAGGCGAATCGTGTTCAAAATTCGGTTTGAGGTGAACCCTTGGAAAGGAAATTTTGTGAAAATTTCACTTTTACGACTGCTCAGCTGGCATGAAGGTCAAAGGAAGCTTTGCCTTTTGTTTGACTCTCGCAATAAACTCTGTGGCTGTCAAAGGAACGATACACGAGACACGTGCTAGTTATGTTGGCTGTATGTAGTTTAGACCTACACCTACAGTGGAAAATGCCCGAAACCCTTGAGTGGTTTTGTTCCACTGAGGATCATTCTAGTTCTGACTTTAGAACGGTACATAGCATAGGGCTCGCCTCTGCTTCAATAGTAACATTCTGTAAAACATTTCTTAGTTATAGTTATTTCAAGGCATATAATAGTGCTATTAGTTTTTGCTCGTTGTCGTGAACTTTATGTTATCTTTGGCTATATGTGTCGGGCTATGTTATTTTTAGTTCTTTGCATATTTTTTTGAATAGCCTGCAGTTGTGTAATAGTGCGAATCCTCGATAAACAAAAATATCCAGTTTATTTATCAATCGAAGCAATCATGATCAATTCAGTTTCTTTCAAAGAAGAATTGAAAAATAACTTGAATATGCGAAAAGAGGATATTAATGAACTTCGCATATGGGGTAATAAACAACAGACCCTATCTCAAGATGAAAGAAACCAATTTAAAAAAAATAATATTACTGATATTTTTGGAGTAAATCTGTATCTTAGAGATCTTGATATTGATTAGATCTTAAATAGTATTGCGATTAAGATATCATTTTCGTATTAGTAAAATTTCTATTTCAGATAATTATACATATATGATATCTTATACTACATAGTAGTAATATTATCATTATTATCATGATAAATTTTGTGTTCAATGTTGAAATACATTTTTAATTTTATTATTCAAGTCGAATAATTACATATTCTTTGAAATTTTTTAAATTAATTTAAAGATTGAATTAGAAATTTAATCGATATGAAAATGACATCAAAATAATATAAGTTCCAAAATGATTTTAATGCGCATCATATATTTATATTGAAAAATAATATTAATATGTTGGTATTTTTCTCCGTCAGGAAGCACTCTTAAGGGCAGTATTGAAAAAATTTTCATCTATTCGTAAAGAAACATGGATTTGTGTTTTTATTCTAGAGATACGCGGATTTGCGTTTTTAGCCTCTATAGACACTGAGATATATTGCAATATAAAAAAAGATTAGGAAAAATCTTGAAAAATATGTATCTGTAAAGTACAAAATTACTATAAAAAGATTTTAAATGAAACCGTCTATTATTCCTTTTTTCCAAAACTCAACTCCAAATCTAAAAAATAATAATGTTACGGATTGTGTAATATATAATTGCTTGAAGCTTGAATGTTATATTTTGATTTAATTCTTTATTATAAAATTCATGCATATACATTATTATAATTTTCAAGCTTTCAGATAGAAATTTTCACAAGGAAAAAAATTACTTGTTTTTGAGTAGCAAACACACCAATATTCATATTAAAATCGCACCATTCACGAACCTTGAACAGGCAGAATCATCGAGATTTACAACCGGTTTTTTTCACGATTATATCATCATCAAATTTCCAATAATACGCAAAAAATTTGTAGAAAACACGCAAAATTAGCACGCCTGTTCACATTTGGCCAATATAATACGTAGTCGAATTATAACGCAAAATAACTGCAAACATTCCACATTCTTGTTTACGAAGAACAAAAATAAAAAAAACAACGTCCCTATCGTTAAAATTCAGTTTTTCGTCGGCAAACTCTGCTGAGAGACTCTCGCGTGTTTCGTCAAGCTGCTTTTTAACATTACTTTCACTACTCTCGGAACTTGGTATCGAGAAGACTATCCCATGTCTCAGTAGCACGTCGCACAAGGTTCCGCGACGTTCGTCTTTCCATTGCGTGCGAGTTTTGATGTCACGATGAAGATTCTTATAGTAAGTACATTTACGCAACATAAAGTCTATTTAGTAAGCGAGTGCATAGAGGTCATTTAAAAAAAAAAGATGAGACATCTTGCCAACGAGAGACAGTTCGCGAGTATAGCAGGGAAAGTGAAAGCAGGGGGTACACATAGCAATTAACCGCCTTCGGATGTCTTGTTTGCCAATGAAGTTTCTAATCGAATATTTGCTATTATGCAGATTACCTTTCCCTTTATATACGAACAATTTTTTGTATAAAAAGAATATTAATTTCGTCGTTCGAAACAAAACAAAAAACAAAGCAATAATTTCGAAAGCCATATAACAAATATAACGAAACCTCACCTATCGAATTATGTAGTTCATAAGTAATAAAAAATCATCGTCGAATCGCGGAATTAATCATAGTTTGCTCGCAATGCGTATACACACAGGTTTTCCTCGCGTTGGCGAGTTTCAGCAGTGGCGACGTGTCCCACATTTTGCATGAGCGGCCAGTGCTAGCAGTCGATTACGAGGCCACAACAACGACAACGACAGAGGGACCACTAAACCCTTACAGCTTCCAATATAGCGCGGGTCGCTTTCCAGGACACGTCGATCGCGTTCAAAGCGAGGCTGGCGATGGCAACGGCCACGTTCAAGGTACACATGCGTATACCTATATTCACCATCCTATAACCATTATAGCTTATAGTGTGATGCTTCTCTCTCTCTCTCTCTCTCTCTCTCTCTCTCTCAACAATTTCGCAATATTCCGTCAATTTCGGTTACATTCTGGAGGTGAATCGAATATCGTGGCTTCTACTGGTTGATTGCGATAGTGGAAATATCTTGTTCTGTGTTTGTCGAATGTGATTTGTTGATCTCTCATTTCTTATTCTTTTGAATTGAGTATTTTAACATTTATCAAAGAAATAATACATTTTTTGAAATGGTTTTTAGTGGTGCAAAATTTATATCGATTGGCAATAATTCTTTTTATTGCCATTGCGACCACACAGATGGAAATCGAGATGAAACGCGACTCTTTAATCGTGACATGAGTGCGTTACTTTATTAGAGATTGAATACAATGACGCACATTGATTTTTATAAGAAATTAATGCTTATAAAATTATTCATAAACATTATGTAGTTTCATGAATAATCATTCTCTTTTCATCTTTATAGGATCCTTCTCTTTCATTGACCCGAAATTTAAAGTGCGTACAGTCCAATATACTGTAGACGAGAATGGATTTCATCCATCCCTGATTAATTACGACGATGTATTCAAACAACCGAAAGATTCAGAAGCCGTGAGACGAGAAAAAGAAAGGCATCGAATACTTTATGAAAAAATTGCTGCCCGCAATTCACAGGGAATTCCAGCTCAGCTACCCAAGGTATTCGCAGTTGAGAAATTCTTTTTAAAATACTGAGAATTTTTTATTCTTGCGAATGAAAATTTACGTAAAATAGTAGTGTTTGATTAAAAAAGAGATAATCTACATTTTTTCAAATTTCAAGTAATACAATTATATATAGAAACTAAACAAAAAGCTAGCCATTCCTAATTGATCTAAATTGTAAAAAAAATGAAAACTAATTTCTTTTCAATTTGAAATTTTAGGAGACGGCCAGTGTAGCGAGGGCAAAGAACCGTCACTTTGATCTCTATCAAAAGATTGCAGCCGAGCATGCGGCAATAGCAGCAGAACGCGAAGCTGAGCGTTTAGCCTTTGAGGCGACTTCCGTGGCAAACGATGTTAACGAGTCGGAGACGTATTTTCAATGACCTCGAGGCATTTGAACTAATATATAGAAGCATTTCTACTCCTTGCGCATATTCAACTATACCAACACTAAAAGAGTCCAGTTGATCTTGAAATGTTTTATTTAATTTTTTTTTCTTAAGTATAAATTGCTTTTATATGAATTATTTTTACATTATTATAATGGTGAACATTATGCTTTATACATGATGAAATTCATCAGCAGTCATAGTTTTCAGTTTTTTTTTTATAGAAACTTTCTCTTAGGATATTGAGTGACATTTTTATATTAACATACATATGAGTGTTTTATAACTTCCTATAGCGATTATCTTATAAAAACTTTAACAAATTATGGAATTAAAATGTATCTTAACTGAAATGATTTTACACTTATTACTTATATACACAAAGTTCATTTAAACTTTTTTCATAATGAAATTCGATTTAAAACCGTCAATATAAAATTACTATAACTTGATGAACCAACTTCGTTATAAATAAACCTTATATTGAGTGCAAATTAACTATTATAAAAATGGTACCTTCACTGATATTTTTAAAACAATTCCAGCTGCTTAAAAATTGCACTAATGTTGAACTCTTTAATTTTAAACCACAAACACTTAATTGATAGTGCACCACTTTCAAAAGTTTTTTTCAAGTGTTTAGAGAAGCAAGTTCACAACAGATAGATAAAGCAATTACTTCTTCAGTAAATGTCTAATGTCTTTGTTTTGTCGCTGCAAAGTAATATCTGCCTTCTCTGCTTTGTCAGTGATGTTGTCAATCAAATCATTCTGTGTGTCAATTTCTTCGGACAAACCTATTGCCAAGCCTTTCAATCTTGAAATTGAACTACTCATTTCATCTAAATTAGCCTCCAAAACTGCAGCTAGATTCTTTGTTGATGGATGGATTTCCTCTTCCTCTTCAGTCATGCCTCGAAGACGGAATGATGGATGTTCGGAGTTGCGACGAGCACTTTCTGCTGTTCTATTCAATTTATCAGCTAGATTTGCCTCTGATGTTGGTGACATAGGTGACTCAGGAGTCTTTATTCCACCAGCACTAGATCCAGGAGGTGCATCCATAGACTTACTACCACTAAAATAGTTTTTCAACCCACCAAACACACTTTTTATTCCTGTAATATGTTTCTGACTAAATCTTAGAGTATTATTGATATCATCAAGACGTCTGTCTGTTCGCTCCAATTGTTCTCTTTGACGTATTAATTCCTAAAAAATCATTTGGTAGGTTGAGAAATTTGAACATCTCTTTAAAACAGCTTTAACTTTTTTAAAAGAAGGTTGTCATTCACAACATAATTTTTTTTTACTACTAAAAATCTTTAAAAAAAATAATTTTAAAAAACTCATTGCAAACATGTGTTGAAGTAAAAGTGATTGCCTTATCATTCTAAACTGTGACTGGAAATACAAGATGATTGACCTTGCATCTGGAATTCATTTCCAGCTCTTATCATTATTATTGATAAATAAAAGTAGATACCTCAGCAGTGGCGGTTCCAACCTCTTCTGTGTCTCTCAATAGGGATACAGAACGAATGGATGACTGTAATGTTTTTTGTTCAACTTCTTTTTTACGTTGTAAAAGATCTTGATGCTTTCTTTCGATTTCACTATCATAATTCTGAAATGGATTTGTGGAAGGATATCTAGGTGGTGCACTTCTTAAAAAAGTATCATCGTCTACATCATCTTCTAAAGAGAAAAATGGATTCTTTGGATCTCTCAAATAATTGTTGCCAGCCATTTTTCTAGTGAAATCAGTTGATGAAAATTATCTGGAATATGAAATAAAAAATAAAACTTTCATTGTGTCAATTCTACTAGAAAATATAACGAAACACAATTCAACCTTTAGATGAGTCAATGATTGAGAGTTTCAAACAAAGGGAAATACAGGAAAAACATTCTCGGAATTACGAATGCTTGCAACTATTTTACTTTTATTGACAGTATGTTCTTTTGTGACTCACCAAAGGGAAATCCTTTTTACTCACTGGCAGGTGTATTAACCTTCAAGAAATTTCACAGACTTCAAACACGTTGATCAACTGACAATTTACCAACAATACCGAGCGTACTTTTTTAAATGTAAAAATATACATAAAATAGGTCAGTGAAAAAACCGTGTAAAAAAGCGTAGCAGCATTGCAAGAATAATGGCAGACTGACACACTGACACGGCACTGAGTGACAATTGTAAGAATGCAAGTGAATGCAAGTACTCCATCAACGGTTGACGACACAACAACAAGTTTCTGCATAATCGCGATAGATGGCGACACCGAGTCCATTTATTTTGGCGCTGATCTAGAAATTGCTTGCAACTTTCATTTCCGCATATTCAACTTCTCGTATACATATGCCGGCTTGGTGGGTGACCGTGTGGTTTTCATACGAGATGTTAATTATGCAATGAATCAAGCGTATAACATTGGTATAAAATTAGTACAAAAATGTATTCTTAATTCAACATTTGATTTCATTTGCTGAATTAAATGATGTGAAAATTAATAAAAGTTATATTATGATTTTCCGTAGTAATTTTAATCTTTAAATATTCGAGTAAAAATTTCGTGCAGTTGATTACCAGAAATTCTACGTTTTGCCTGAATAATTAACTTCGTTTAACATGAAAATGATGTGAATATAATGATAAAAGCAATAAATATATTCAATTCAATTCAATTTATTGCCCAAAAAAGAGTAAAATATACAGTAATATACAGTGCAATATACAGTACAATACCACAGAGATCAATAAATGGTCTTTACGTGGTTAGGCGCATAAAATAAATAAGTGAAACCATCTTATTTCATTAGTTGCTATATTGCAAAATATAGCACTTGATTGTGGGTTTAATCATATTTGTACTTCCTTATTTTTTTTAACCATGACTAGACAAAAGCTTTTAGTTTCTTTTTAATAAGTTGTTTGCTACCATTAATGCATTTAAATTCATTAGGTAGTCTATTAAAAGATCTTATAGCAACAATGTAACAGTTCTTATTACTAATTTCTTTGTTTCTAATTGGTATTTGGAGACTTTTGTATCGAGTTATACTTTTACTATTGCAATATAACTTTTTTAACTGATCATAGTGGAAGATCACAAGTATTAAAACTATTTTTATTTATAATTTTTAATAATTTTGCCTATACATCTTTAATCATATTTAGATTGTTATCATAGGCACGCACCCCATGCAATTATTCCATAATTCAGGTGGCTATGAAATAGAGCATAATACAACATCATTAACGCAGTAGTTTCCAGTATACTTTTTAGTTTGGAAAAAAATGAATATAAGATATCTAGTTTTTTTGACAATGTTTATAATATGCTTATACAATATATTTCAAGGGAAAATGAAAGGGAATGTTCAATTTCAAATGTAAAAAAATACATTATATTTCTGAAAATACACATTTTGCGATATTTACAATATACAACGAAAGAGAGAAAAAAAATCTTCGCGAAGATGCACACACAAAAAAAAAACCCATCACAGCATTTGGCCGTCGCTCGTCGTATATGTATAGGCGTGTGGGGGTGGTGGGATGGAGCGAGCAATTTCCAATCGTCGAGCTCTATTTTGCGGGCTTCCTGTGGTACTTGGCCGTTCTGCCAGGGCGCTTGGAATGATCGTCGCGGCGGAAGTCGTTCAGGTAGCTGTGCGTGCACTTTGCCCTCGGTCGTTCCACCGGCGCGTTTAACGCTGTCGTCCAAATCATCGATGCCACCATTCCCAAAGCTCGCGACATGCACAGCACCAGCTGGTTGTAGTCCATATCGCGTAGTCCGTAAAACTGTAAATGGTATTTGGGATTTTTATCAGAAAGAAAAGAAAAATCGAGAAGTAGGTTATTCTCAAAGTTTTTTTTGAAAAAGAATTCTCATCCCGAGAAGTGGCTGTATATATTTACTTGGAATAAGGGTGCGGCGATAGCATTCTGTTCGGCGACGACCGATCGATTTCGCGCCTCTTTTATTTGCTTTGTGTAAATGCTGGATACTTCTTGCGATAGCTGAAACAAAAGGAAAAGACTCGTTCGGTTAATTGCTCCTTTTCCTCTCTATCTCTCTCTCTCTCTCTCTCTCTCTCTCTCTCTCTCTCTCTCTCTCTCTCTCTCTCTCTTTTCTATAGCGGAAAATCGTGACGCACGAGTAGAGAAAGAGAGAGAGAGAGAGAGAGAGAGAGAGAGAGAGAGAGAAAACTCGGGATATTGAAAATGTTGTCAAGAGCTTTTATTAAATTTCTTTGCTCCCCGTCAGTATCAGTTTGAAAAATATAATTAATCACCTTGATTTCCGGATCGTTGGGCACGTGATTCTTGACGAAGTCTCGCAAGACGGTGTATCGAGTGTCTTCGAACTGCGAAATTTTATGACCAGCAATTTGAAAGCGCTTGTCGATGAGCGAGCTGAGAAAGTTTCTCAAAATATCGTTCTTTGGTTCTCGGCCAACGGCGTTCTGCAACTTCACCAGGAAGTCCATATACTGTAACAAATTTTTTCTCTCTCACTCTCTCAGTATATAGTGCTATAGCCTCATGGTTGTAAATCTGTCGTGACATCTTAAATTTTCGAGAAGGGAATTTATTTGTTTGGAAAACTCGACATCGCCGACGAAAAAACTGCTCGTAGTTATAAAATTCAGAGATTTAGGGTTATGCTCCGCCGAACTTTGCACGCGAGTAAACTCTAAATTTCGCATTGTTTTTTTTAAGGAAAAATACCGAAAGTCCTCCTTTTAGCTATTTTATTTTATGTTCGTTAAAATATGTACGTTATTTTACCATACATGAAATTGTAATAAAAGAAAAACTAGTTAAAGTCAGATCGTAGATAACGCGTTCTAGATATTTTTTACTACTCGATATACGATCTAGTTCATTTGCTTCAATACCAATCAAGATTCATCGGTCACTTTATATCGTTTCGAGTTTTATAACTTCATACGTCGTACGATTCGAATTGATCGTCGACTATATGAATTATACGAGTTTTGAAATTAAAAAATGTTTACTCGTCAAAGAGCAATTTGCAATAAACCAACGACGCAAATATTATTATTTTAAAGCCGTCATCAAACATCGCGTTTATTTACAGCGACGTAATTTGGCTGTCGTAAATATCACACTTACGTTCCCCGTAATATTAATATAAAAAAAAACAAACAAATATAATACCCTTACTGTAATAATAATGACCAATCAATGCCCACTGCAGCCTGCCAACAGCAAATCAGTTATCATGCACGCTACGTATATATATATATATATATATGGGGAACACGTCAGAGAGGAAATTTGTGCAGATAAATGTAGAGGTGCAGCAAATTGACATATTGCAGGAGAGGAAGCGAGAGGTCAGAGAAAGATTTACGACAGCCGCGCGCGTAGGGGTATATAATATATATCTATACATATAACTATACGCACCTGACTGAGTGTTCCAGTGCTGGGTTCATTGGCATAAGCGAGAACGCCCGCGGCGAGAGCACGGCTTGCGTCGAATTGGCAGGATCCCATGATTTGGGCCACGTGCGCTCCGGGTATACCACCGTCGTCGTCGCTATACATATACATACACAGATATATACGCGTACATGAGTCAGAAGCAAAATCAGCGAGATTCAATGATAATATTCGGTCGGTATTGTACGTGTGTATAAGCGTGTGTGCGCCATTGCGGCTTGCGAGATTGATGAGGGACTATTGTTCTTTTCGTAATTCCGCGTGCGGCTTATTGTACGAAATCAGGGTATAAAGGAATGAGCCTCCATTGATTTCGATTTATCGCCAAATTGCGGTATTTTCAGAGTTGATGAATTCGTACATTGCGTTTTTGTTTTTTTCCCCTTTTCGAAAAATCTGTGTACTCTTTTTTTTTTCGTTTGCAGTATATGCAGTATATTTCCGAAGTCTCGGGCGCGTAGTTTACGAAATTCAATCTCGCACTATTCGAGCTTCGCTGCATGCGCGTTTTTTTTTTCTTTCTCATGCTAATGTAATCATGAAAAATTCAATATACGGCTTTTGGGTGTACACCTGTAGATAGATAAATATATTTTTTTTTCATGAATTATTGAACGTGAAATGCAATCTATGTTTTTTTTTCTGTCGAATGTAGTACGCGAGTAAAGCTTTGAAAAAGCTGTGTGTGCTTTGGCGGCAAGAATCAATGTTTTCTCTGTTATCCGTCTCTTTGAGATCTATTTTCACATTCGACGATAAAGTTTACTCTCTAAACATTTGCCCTAGAGTACGTGAATATGATAGTTCATTTAACGAGTGCTCTCTAAATTCGAATGAAAGCTGAAAAATTTGAGAAAAACTCACGCGTTAACGGCGATGAAGAGCCGGAGAAAATCGGCCAAGCTCTGCCGTTGGGCCTCGGTGAAGGTGTCGCGAGAGTTGTGCAGACAGTCGAGAAAGAATTCCGCCCAGTCAGTTTTCTCGAGCAGCGCAGCGGGCGTTGGACGCGACTGGTTGTTGGAGCCGACGAGGGCGACGATGGCCGGAAGCGACGCCAGTAGCTCCATACTGTCCTCGTAAATGTGCTGGCGAGCAAACGACGACGACGACGTTATCGAACGGTAATTGATGGGGACATTGCGGCCGCATATAGCGTGCGACGCCGGCCGTAAAGGGAATTTCGCTTAAAGACATATATATATATATACGCTATATAACTTGATTAAGCGATCCCCGTACGATTATTATTTTTCATTGTGTGATGGTGTGTTATGTATCTACGGCAGACGTTAATTTTCATTCGATGACGCGAGGAGGAGGATAATGCATAAGTGAAACGTTGATGAATTGCTATTGTTGTTGTCGTCGTTGCATTGTGAATTGCGAATGGTATAACTTGAATTCTCCCTTTGCGAGTGCGTTGCGAATGGAAAGATTAATATTTATGGGATGGAGAGATTAATATTTGTCGAGTAAGCTTCTTACGACGGAATAATGTTCGGAAAAGTCGAGAACAGCGATCTTTTCTTTGATTAACAATTTTGCCGAGTAAGAGGATTACGAAGAGGATTTTTTTTTTGAGGATTTGTAGTTATAGATGTAAAGTAGCCTTTGCGTGAATAATGGGGGCGTTTTATCTCGAAAAGTGCTTTCTAATAAAAAAAAATGATAACTTTTGTTCAGACTTCTATCAAATAAGCAACTTCCTTTGAAATAACCCACATTCTGTTCTTTTAAAAGAGCTCAAACGAAGTACGTACAACGTCTCGACGTCGCATTTGCATACCTTTATGTAACAAAGGTACGCCAGTGTAACTGCATTTGCCTGCTTTCGCAAAGTAAGTTACTTTCAAACATTATACCTACCGTCGCAGTATTTTTTCATTCCTTAAAAAACATTCTCTACTATAAATCTACGCGAATTCTGCGCCTCCGAAAAAAAAGCTCATCAAGCCCTATCTCTAAATTTTTATTATACCCTAATTAGTCTCTATCTTCGTACTTTCCACTCGAACAGCGTGTAGCTCATTTCGAATGCAAGAGGGGGAAAAAAGTAGCTTTTCTTTTTTGCTTTCGCTCGCCGACGACTCTTTTCGCAAATGAGACGTTACGGTGCGCGTGATTAAGCTCGCGCGGCTACTCTTTGTTTACGTCCATTTGACCTATTAATCTGAATTACAAAAAAAAAATTTGTGTGCGCCGCAGTGGATTCGAAAATAAATTCAGAGATTACCGTTGCATATATATTTTATATCAAATTTGTGCGGCTCCCGAATTTTCCGAGCTTGCATAGCCTCGATAATGCGAGCTTCCGATTAAAAGATTAAATAACAATAAAGTTCGCGCAACACAATGAGAGCAGTAGAGAGAGAGAAAAAACGGCAACGGTCGCGGAAGAATGTTATCGGCACGTTTAGCTTCGTGAAATTAAAAAAAAAAAAACAACAAAAAATATTAAATTCTTTTCAACTAACTCGGTCGACTGGCAAAGATTTACTTTTATGTATACTTCGTGTGTTCTGCTTGTGCGATCGAAAGTATTTCGTTCTTTTTTTTCTTTTTTTATTTGTTTCATCGCGAAAAGTCGGGAAAATTTATTTGTCATTTATCATGATGTCGCTCTTCTGTCCCTTTATGCGGCGACAACCGTGCCCGGGAAGATTCTTTATTCCATGACGACTTTCGCGCTACGCGCGTATTCCAGGTATTTTCGCTATACATATATACGCGGCAACGCGGTGATAAATCGTTTACTTTCAACTTGTGACAAGCCTGATGGATCCTCGAACTTTTTTCGTTTTATGTCGAACAAAATGCCATTCGAGATAGCGAAGGGGGCAAAAAAAAAAAAACTTTCATCGCGTTAAGGTAATTTCTCTCGTGTTAAGAACTTGATAACGTGATAACTGCGGCAAAGTGATCGATGTGTCCTTGCGAGATGCTAGATGAGAAAAAAAATGCGTGTCATGGGACACTCGACGGCACGTTTAAGGTAAGGATCTACACGCGTGAAAAATATGTAAATTTATCGAACGTCGCTCAATAATTCGTAGCTAAAAAAAGAAAGGAACGAACGAACGAATGAGAAAAAAAATTGGACGTAGATGGTAAAAAAGGGAGCAAACAGCCGTTGAACCGTGTCTACTATTATACGACTTTGGTTTCTATATGGGATATACAAGCCGTCTGACTGTAGCGTGCAACAAGCCACGAGGCTGATGAAGGGTAGATAACGGCCGAATGAACAATCAGCTCTTTGCACGAATATTCGAACCGTTCATCCTCTCAATCCTCGAACGAAATGATTCGTTTTAAATGCAAAACAATTGCGAACGTTTAAAGCGATTTTGAAACTTTTTTACTTTTCTCTCTCCCTCTACTTTGAAATTTTATCAGTACTGCGGTGAAAAAGGATACTATCCACTTGACCGAAAGTTTTACGCGTGTCTCAATTTGAACGTAACGATCGGCCTTAAAAAAAAAAGAAAAGAAAAAAAAAAGGGAAAACGCAATTTGCAGCTGGAAATTGCACAATTTATAGCTATCGCTCGTATACCTCAAAGGGAAGCTCGTTCGTAAACTTGATTATATTGATCGAAGACTACCTTTTTTCGTTGGAAAGAACCAATTTCTCTTTGCCAATTTCTCCTCGAGACTCTCGTCAAAAATTGAGATGTCGTTTTAGTAGTAGTAGTACACGAATAATGGCCAAAACAAAATACCTCCCAATAAGTGTAGCTCATGGCGCCAGTCTGCAAAGCTCTCTTGTAATGTTTATCGGCGTCGAGGGTAGTAAGGGCAATGGAGAGTCGAGCCACCGGGGTCACATTGTCGGGTAGCGCACGTAGCACATTGCCAACGACACCGCCGCTCTCGCTCGACGACTCCGACCACCACCAGTTTTTGCGTTTCTCCCGTCGCTCCGTCCAATCGGCCACCAGCGAATCCGTTTGCTCGCACGTCGGCACGTCGCCCGTTAGCAGCAGCCAGAACACCGCCTCGGGACTTGGTGAGTTTCCGCGCCGTGGTAGCAGGTTAAATAGTTCCGGGATCGATAGTCCGCGGTACTTTATCTGCAAAATTTTGCGTTTACTTCGCCTTATAGTTTCGACTCGTACATATAGTTTGTAGCCGTGTGCTTGAGTTCTCCGATAGCCAAACATGTTTTTATGCACGGAGTTTATCTCGCGAAATAGTTTTTGATTGCTCACAAAAAAAAAAAAGAAAAAAAGAAAAAACTGCGCTCCGATGAAAAATGACAAAGAGCAAAACGATATGAATATGTACGACAGAAGAGTTCTAAAATTCAAATTGCATTTCAGTTTGAAGGCACATCCAGCGCTCTGCTCGCATATAGTATTCAAACTGCCGGGAGAAAAATGCACAGAGCAGTTTTCAAACTCGCGCGAGCGCCATAGCGAAATCAAAGTTTTTAATGAATATTTCCCGATGTAAATTCCCCTCCGTTTCGCGCGCGGGCTTCAAAGAGCAATTTAAATTCGAACGTTAAGTGTTTTTCATAAATATTTCATAGGGCGCGCGCGAAGAGTGAGAGAGAAAAAAATAACGAGACAATTAATTCGACAGCGTCGCTCAAACTTTCCATAATCATCTCTGCAATTCAAACATTGAGAAAAAAAAAGAGGAGGAGAGCTGAAGAGAAAATCCATCATCGTGGAGCTTTTTTATTGACAGGAAAATCGTTGCGCGCTCACCCCGTTTTGAGAGTCGACCTCCGATGTCTCCCTAATTAGGGCATCAACGCCGTCGAGACCACGGTAGATGTCATTGACAGTGATCTGGCTGACCACCTCGAGGCCGTGTAGCTGTTGGAACTTGCGTAGTAGGTCGTGGTGAAGCGGTATTTTCTCGGAGAGTGCCTCCTTTAGGTCGTTGCTTGTACTTGGCGCACCTCGCGTTGTACTCAACTTCGGATCACCGACAACAAAATTATAAATTCAAATTGCGATGCTTATGCTTCGTCGATCGGAAGTTTCGAGCTTTTCTTTTACAAAGTTAAAGTTTGTTTTTTGAATTAATTAATTGTTAGGCGTTCTGTAGTCGTGGAATAATTGAGGAAAAATGTTGGTTTTATGAGCTGTTATGTATGCGGGCAAAGTGATCTTTTTTTTATTCATTTTTAATTCGTGAAATAAAATTTATGCAATATGCGAGAATATTAAATTTTTATTCTCATTTTACTCAGATTACCGATGAATTATACTGGAACTGTTAGTTATGGATATCTTTATATATACCACTGCAAAGTTTGCTTTTAATTCATTTTTAAAAGCAAGCAATATAATTTATCGCTGATTGGATTAAAATGAGGATCAAAATTTCATATGTTCATCTCCAATTAAATGTGGAAGTCAAGCCGCCGTTAATTAAAATACCACGTATTATATTGCATCAGACGTACAACTGCCACTGTTATAGATTAATTAAATTAAATTTTGAAAAGTCAAGTTAAAGCTGCGTTAAAAATACGAAATATATTAAATTTCAAGGGTTAAAAAATGTTATTTTGGTAACTGAGGAATATTATTGTTGAAAAAAAAAACTTAACCTCATTACCTTTATGCGGAATTCTTCGAAACTGCTGACGAAACTGCTGGATGAGGATGAATGCTCGACCTTTAGTAACACAATGTTGACCGAGCTCAAAAAATTGCTTTTGTTTTTCACGTTTTGACAGATTTTCAACATTTTTCTAAATAAATAAATATTTATCACTTGAAAAAATTTTCTATTTTTGTTTTTAATAATTACGTAGAGAAAATGAATCACTTTTGAAAAAAGAATAACACTTTTTTAATTAAGCTGTGAATTTCGAATAAACGCGCCAAAAGTAAAGAGCTTGCATCGCGGAGAACTTGGAAATTTGGAATGAGAAGAGAGGTTAGAAATTGAACACAGCCGAAATCAAGGTTTTTAGCACTCTATTTATTTCTTAGCGTTCATCGTGTCACTCCCGCCAAAAATCACAAATGGCAACAACGTTATTTATTTTATTTATCTTTTTTTTTTTGTATCCTCCCACAGTCGATGCTTTACGCATCACATTTTTTCATCTAAGACTCGTTTGACAGTCCTCATGCTAATAAAGAGTGTAAGAAAGTTCACGGTAAAAAGAGTCGACTAAAACTGATTTACCATTATATGATTCGAACATTTGTGTGTGTGTGTGGCTAATAATACAACATGGCACAGTTTCAACGTTTGCGCGACGCAGTTGCGAAAAGGAATCACTTCAAGGTTAGACTTACGCGTTTTATTTATATATTATCTAACTTATTAAATGCAATAACGAGAGGCTTAAACTATATTTTAATAAAGTTAATCAAATCTTCACTTTTTTCTTCTTATTTTTTTCTCTCGCTCAAGTTATAACAATTAAAGCTCGCAAAATGTATAGCTCTCTTTTTTTTTCGCCACGCAGGCGTGATAACAATAAATATATGTACACCCGCACATGCGCGGAATGCACATATACAGTCAACTCTCTAATCGACGAATAACAGATATCAACTTGGCCCTGCATTATACATACGACACACTTGCCTATATCTCGTGTTGTACTTGCAAGCAACTGATCAGATAAAACGTCACTGCACTTGATATTCCATCGCCAATCGGGCAAAGTAACCATCATCCGCACGGAGATGAAAACACGCATAAAACTAAATTGCAAGAGAGGCTTTAAAAAAAAAGAAGAAAGAATAACATAGCACATTCTCTCTATATCTCCCTTTTTCTCTCTCGAGTAATTACTTTTTTTTGTCGTTAAAAGTGCAGTGTTGTGCATCTCATTTTCTTTTTTTTTTCTTTTTGGTTGAATTTATCATTAATCACCGCGAACGCGCGGCTTTGTTTTTCTCTCAAAGTCTACAAATTGACGTTAGCATCGTAGTACAATGTTATGTTTATCTGTTTTCTTTTTATTCATTACTCTTAAAACCTAATTGCAATACACTATCTATAATTACAATGTTCTTCGTCATTACTTTACTGATTTATTTTTATTTTATTTTTTTTTTGTCGTTTTATACATTTTACAAACAATATATACTGCAACACTCATCGCGCGCCCTCAATTCAACGGACGCGTTCGTTAACGGCTAGTTTTATTATATATATTTTTTTTGCTTGCTTGTTACGGTTTTTTTTTCTTCTCTTTGTTAACTTACGTAGCTACGAGAACGTGTGTATATTACTCGGTGCGTGTGTTTTTTTTTTATTTTTCTTTTCGTTAACGATCATCAATCTTTGTATATTGTGTATGTATGTGTTGTTGTTGTTGTTGTTATCTACCGTGCGCGCGGTCGCCGCAAAAAGATTCTCACAACGTTTAATTACAATAGCAAAATATACAATGCCTCGATTCGCCCCATCGGTAGTATCGATTATAAGTGTATTAATAATATTGCTTGGAGCCGCTCGTTTATTTTTTGTTTTCTTCTTATTTCGGTCACTCACATTATATATCATGGCACATTGCTACGTTAGGCCGTGTACGTTTAATCGTCGCGATGTATATATATATATTATATCTCTCCTAAAATTTGTTTTTCCAACTGTCAACGAAACGACGTTAATAATAATTAATTCACAAAGACGTGCGTGTATACATAATAATATCCCCATATGTCGCGGATAAAAATCACAGAAATATTTTTCCTCGATCTATACAATATAACCAAGATTTGCTTGTTGTCGTAAATATCGAAAGTAAAATACTCTTGTTTATTTATTTTTTTTTGTTTGATTAGCACAACGTTTGCTTTATATAATTGGAAGGGGTATGAAGGGAGGAAAAAAGATGTTTTTTTTTATTAGTGATCGAGCCGCTCGTCGTCGGGCTTATTCGCCTGATGTCAGAGAAGCGTACACTTGTCGGAGCCACTTGCGCCCGCCGAGGCAGGATCGTTGGCACTCGAGCTGCCCGATGAGGCTGCCTCCTGTGAACGAAGTGGCGGCAAGGAGCTCGTTGGCGACGAAGCGGCTTTGCCCTCCAGTACGGCGATGCTCTTCATCAGCTCGCGGAATACCTGCGGATACAGCAATAGACAGCGTTGTTTGGGTTGTATCGAGTGTCTAATTAATTTGACTTTTGTAGTTTTCAGGTGGTTGTTCATTAAGTTAAGAGCGTACTTCATAATTGTACAAGAGTTTTTCGTTATAAAAATGGAAAGCAAATTATACTACTACACAAGTAGAATAAAAAATTTTTTTTATTATTTTAATCTTCAAGATTGCAACGTTCTTATTTTTTACAGCTGCATCAAAGGTTTCTTTTTCAAAAGCCTTGAGCTTTCGCGTTGAGTAGTGACTCGGTAGTGGAGAGGGAAAAAAAAGCAAAGGCACATTCCGTAAAGCTTTGAAGTCAAATAAATGTAATTATGATGAAGGAAAGAAAAAAGCGCGAGCTTCTAGTGAAAGTAGAGCACTATAGAGTTCACATGTGCAAAATTTGTTGGCAAAGAAATTACTAACAATTAGCATATGTGCTGCGAACTCGAGCATAATTATGCCCAAGAACACAAACTCGAGTGACCATTTAAAACGGCGCGCGCGATATTTGCATGAAACGTAAAGTTGAACGCGTATGCTGCTTTTACATTTATTTACCGTGCATTTTTATCGCTCTAACGCGATATAAATATTTACTTTGAATGGCAAAAAAGCTTTCGATCCGTACGTGCGATTCAATATATCTTTCCTTGCGCGGCACGGCAAAGCAGAAGATTTGTATGTAGAAGCTTTTTCTAAAAAGGTGTCCGTCGAGAAAAAGAGAGAATACGAATTGGAAATGACATGCGGGATCTAGAAGAGAGAGAGCAAGAGATTCCGTCTCTTTTTCTCTCTTTCTCTTTTACTCCGGAGTAGTTTTTTTCTTTTTGATGTCGTCTGTTCCGGTGTTTGAAGGTACTACATTATATATTTTTTTTCATAGCGAATCCCAACGTGTATACGTTTTTTTTTTAATATTGCAAGAAGTTTTTTCATATCTGGGCAGCGTCTTCTCTTTTCTAGATATCTCGGCGAAGCAAAGGAATGAAACTCGAGGAAAAAAAAAAACTTTACGACGATTGAAATATTTAGTGTTGGCCTTATTATTCCCGTCGGTATAGTATTAAGCGATGCGTTGCTACGCAGGATGCGTATTTGCCTCTTTTTTATTTTCTTGCGTGAAAAAACATTTTCCTTTATATCTGACTGTGATTTACGAGTTTAATATTTCCTTATTTTGCATCTGGATGGATTGGTAATGTAATTACAGAAATGGAATGTTAAGTCGATTAGTAAGAGTGTCACGCAGAGCAGCTAATCCGTCGAGTATTATTATTCATAGCAGACAAACGTTGTTTTAACGAATTTTCGAAAATGCACATTACGGACAAACAAATTAAACATTGGGTAATACCGCATCAAAGCAAAACAGAATACTGTGTACAAGCACAATCTGCAGTGCATAATCATAATTATAATTTTACGATTTTACAATCAACTCGATAATCGATTCCAGCGTTCTTTATTTATAAAAAAAAAGAACTGAGATATTATCGTATGGCTGACATATCGGCGGAAAT
>JAWWMK010000021.1:4582911-4602238 GCA_035047105.1 Galeopsomyia nigrocyanea | reverse complement strand
GAAGAAAAAATTCCGGAAGCTCTAGCGTTACAATGTATTTTTGCCATTTTAGGCTTCAAGAATCGGCATTTTTTTTACAGATTTTATTTAATTATTTTGTTAGACTTATGAAAAGCTTCAATACAACTTTGTTTTATACTTTTGTGTCAAAAATCTGTACAGTACAGTTTTTTATATAAAAAAAATTATTAAGATTCGAATAAAACGAAACGTATGAAATCGATTTAACGGAAACAAAATTTTAGATTTTTTTCATTCAATATTTTCAACATTTTTGCGCTTTTCATTAGAAATTTTGGAAAAATAAAATTGAAAAATACACCAGTCTGACTTAATCACAATGCTCAACAATTATTGATAACTTGTATATGCATTGTAAATTTGCTTCTTTTACCTAGATACCTCTTTTTCCTATATCACTTCTGAGCAACCAATGCCGTTGCATCAATTAATTTTAAATTAAAAAATTAAAATATTACAATGATAATGAAGTCTTAGGTTGGCAATCAAACAAAACAAAAAAAATCCGAGAGTGAAATGATGATCCCCGCGAGCGTGGAAGACAATCGGCTCTGTTGATATTGAATTTCACGGGCGTCAAACTCGTCTCGGTAGAAGTCAAGTGTTTGTTTTACAAAGGGGACAATGGTGTGTTATAGCCGTAAGCGCAAGCAATCTCATCGTCGACAGTGTAGGCGTGCGTTTATATAGATATAGCGACGTTTCCGCATTGCCGAAGCTCTTTCTATTCTATACCATGATCCTTGTGAAACGAGGAAACATCATAAGCTTGTAATAACCACTTAGACCATAGTTGTAAATTTTCAATTGTTTTCAAAATCTCTTTATTCATCATCGCTGCTTTTTTTTTTTCATGTAAAATATGGAATTTTTAGTCGCAGTACAAGTTTTTCTCAAGCAATGGAATTATTTTTCATGTCAGTTCGAATCTACAGGGGAATTATGAACGCTTCTTCGGAGGTATAATGGATTATTAAACTACTATAATTACGTATACCGCGCTTAACTGATCAAGGGTATAATTATTCTCTCTATAACGCTAGCAGCTGGTCATGGTAAAACTATAATTAACCTTGCTACATGCGAATTTATTAATGACGCGTAATCAATGATGTACGCGGACTGTAAAATTATTTGAACAATCAAGTATCAATTTGAATAAGTAGTGCAGTTTAATTGGTCGTTACATATACGTATAGACAAAAAAACCATAGTATTAGACACGCCAATTTGGATGTTACATTACGAGCAGTAAAATAAACTTTTAATTAACGTTGTTGCTCTATTCACCAAAACTTTCAAAAGAAGATAACGAAAGCACTATTCGGCTTTCTACCATAAAAAAAAAAACTCCAAACGAGTCAAAAACACGAGCCATTAATAGATAATTTATCGATCAGCTGTACAAGGCTAATCTCAATGAGTCATCATCACGTGCATATATCGATCGAGCATACACGTGGATACGCAAACGATGCCAGCAACGAGGTAGCCGGTTACAAGCGATGCGGATAATTCAAGCCATGCGTACATGTAATGACGGGCCATCGACCTTACAACTTTATCCATATTTTATGCTGCGGCACTCATCGCGCCACCGCCGTGGCAGTATAATTTGACTCGCTGAATCGGAAATTACCTCTTCTTGTATTTTCCACACTTGCAAACACACACATAAACACACACACTCGCGCGTACGCGTACATATGTATTACACATCAGGATAGTCGCATCAAGTGTTGATTATGATTTTTGTAATTCTGCAGCACATGCGCATTTACCAAGAAGAGTACTTTCGTTATACGTTTGTATCGTTTACGATCTTGGCCTCTTATACTAGTAGCTTATGATAGGCGTTGAACACAATATGAATTTACGAATAATGTAAATGGATTTTAGACGGCTTTGGAAGGTGCGCAAACAATGTGTCGAATAAGTTGTACATCATGCAAGAAAATTTTGCTCATAAAAGAAGGATCAAGTTTTTTGTATATTTATATTTAAATTAGCATTTTGCAACAGTTTCCACAAATGATATGTATTTTACATGAAAAAAAAAAGAAATAAAGAGTTACAGAAAAGTATACACAAATGGAATAGAGCGAAAAATTATGACTTCAATTCTCGACAAAGTTCATTTCAAAGCGCAATTTCTTGCAAGCATGAGATATTTACAAGCATGAAGTATCTCACGAAAACGCAAAATTATGCGAAGTAAATGCAGAGCTGCTATCCCGGATCTAATCGCGTATTGCATATAGTTAAAATTACCACATATGCATATTCTACACGTAACCAGCGAATTATTTCCCCGAGATCAGAAGTTACACATCCAGGGACTATTGATACTCAATGGCTACATGTAAATATTACCTATATGCATTCACTGGGTTGAAGTTCAAATAATTCGAGTTTCAGTAGACCAGTATACCGCTTCCGACAAAGTTGGCTTCAATAAATTTCGGCGAAAAAACAAATCCTTCGAGAGTACTACAATAGCTGTCGGTGGAAGACACATGATAATTGTAACGTCGATCAGTCTCGCGGGAGAGCGAAAAAAAAAGAAGAGAGAGAGAGAGAGAAACAGAGTAGAGGCTGCGTGACTTTCGCAATTCGCTGATCTAGCTCTCTGCACGATTGGTTTTTGTTTGTATAGCAGCCAGTCAGTCATTCAGTTGAAGCGTGGCTGTGCCGATTTTCCCTCCCCCCTCCCTAAGTACTGATGCTTTTACGCTTTTCACTGTAGCTTTTGTCTCTGAGTGCTATTCTACTGGAGCTTGGAGTTCTATTAGATACTCGAACCGCGGAAGGGTTTAATTACATTTCGGGTATAGCAGTGCACTACCTTTTTTCTCTCCCACTTCCTTTCTTCGAGAGAGCTATTATTAGATGTGAACGTTAGTGTGTGTATTGTTTTCTTGTAATTATCATTTTTTATTGAAGAGAAAGACGTGGGTTTAACGATCGCTATGATCTTGGCAATATTTTGAAATTATTTGATATGCATGGATGATAAGAATACGAAGAAATTTGGATGTAGAAGAATGGCTGATTATATTAATTAATTTTTATAAAAGCCACACCTCATTATTAAAAGCGACGCTATCATGATATTTAATCACTTGCAAGTAAATTGGATTAAAACATTTTATAAATGAGAGCACATGTGATTCTACGAAAAAAAGGTATAAAGGTACGAGAGGATGACTAATTTGGGATTACATTTGTTAATAAAATAACGAAATAAAGTAAAGTTAATTAAATTTCAATAATAAACCCGAGTACTTTTTTTCTTTACGTAAAAAGATAATTATTTCTTTTTTTTTTTTAATATCTTCCTTTGTATGCGAGCTTCGATTAATTCCAAATTTTCCATTTTCACGAATTCATATTCGCTGTGTCAAACAAAGCAGCCATGCGCGTGGACAAAAACTCATCCAATATCGCGACGCAATATTCAATCGAGAGACCATACGTTTTAATAATCCACGAACGCGAGCGAAATATTACACATTCGGAGAATCAGCATATGGCGTACGCACAATACACACGCGCACGAAGGAAAAAGAAAAGTCATTGCGGAATTCCGCGAGTAATAAAAAAAAATGCGAGAAGGGTCTGTGTGGCGGATGCGTGTATATAGGAAGTTGGAAAGGCGCCTCTTGTAAAAATGTTACGCAAACCCGACGCTTCGCGAGAATGGAGTTGCGCTAGAAAGCCGATTAAAACGGCGTGAAGAGCTGCTTTATTGTCTTCTCCCCCCTCTCAAATATTTCACAGTTTCTAATTGCCGAGGATCTTTTTTTTTTCGAGAATAAACGTTTACCGATGATGCTGTAATTCAATGTGTGTCAGGTTCATAATACCAAAGCTGAGCGTAATGACTGTTACAAAATTTGAAAGCCTACACGTATTATTTTGAGCGATTATCAGAAATTGATTTATCACGCTGTTGCTGTGGATTCCATGCGTGAAACTGAATCAAAATCGATAATCAAAGCACGCAAAAAACAAAGCGGTATACAGACACTGAGTAATTGCTCAAACGAAAGGTAGCTGGCCGAGTAACAATATTTTGCAGGTCTCCGCGGAAAAAATACAGTTTATCGAGTTTTCGATGCGCGCAACCTTGTTGGAAACATAGGCGGAAAATTTAGTTTGCCACTATCTGTCTCACCGCACCAGTGAAAAAGTATCAAATTGTACCGAGCACACTTTTTTTTTATTTTGCACGCTAACCATTTTTTTTTCTTCATCTACAGGTCAACCCAATATTGCTATTTCACACTCCGACGTATTTGTTTATAACTATTTTTTTGATATTGTGTTTCAATATTTAGGCAGAACATCCCGTCAAAAGAATTACGTTTTCTATTACAAACTGCGGAGAAAAAAAAGTAACGGATGCAGCATTGCAATGTATCATCTATATAGAGCGTCAGTTTTGATGTATGTTTAGTCGAACGTCATATTCTCTCTCTCTTGGCAATATATATATATATACAATTTTTTGTTTCGACAGATTTACCGGTGCTTTCTCTTGTACTTTCCCAGCAGCTGGGGTGAGAGGTCGATAGTTGAACATTTTTCTGAAATCTACTGTGTGCTAGCTATGTCGTACAAGGCGTTCGTTCTGGTATCGAAAGTGAAGGTTACACGTTTTGTGTCGGATCCGCGTGCTGTTACAAAGGATGATGCCCACGGCCGTACAGCTGATATAATCAATCTAACGGTTACGCTTTCACGAAGTGCTAAAAAATTCGTGTTTATCTGATGCAGGAAGAGTTCGTGAACTTGCACGATCCTCTTCTCTATTATTATAAATCATCTCTCGTTGCGATTCGAAGTCGTTAAAAGAAACGATAATCGTATCAGAAAATACGGGTTTATGCCGAACGATCTTATACAGTTGAGATGAGACATTGTTTGTTTTACAGAAACATTGCAATAATAACTTGGCATCAGTCTTTTGGCAGAGGTCGCTTTTATTGTAGTTGGCAAAATTCCCAAATCTCTCGTTCGAGAGCACGTTCTTTCCCAACCAATTCGCACTTTATCATCTTATACGCTCTCCTTCAGACGAGACTTACATATATTTCCCACCTTTTTCCCCCAATAACACGTCAATATTCTCTTCTTCTTTTTGCAATATAACTCATCGTCGAAAACGAAAATAGAGCAAAAGTTTATTATTAAGCAACGTTGCAACGCTTGGAAATAGAGGCGATTTTTTTCCTTGGTTGTGAGATCTGGAACGATGATTCTCTCTGTATGTGCAGAGGTATACGCTTTACGAGCGCGAGATAACACGTGTGAGCAATAAAATCAAGATTCCGCGTTCTCGTTCTCTATTTCGTTCTAATCCAAACTATCTCAATTATAGAAGTGCCTTTCACCCCTGCCCTCCTATCATACCGAACCATAAAGCCCAACGTGTGCTTTTACTGTGCCCGAAATCCTCGTAAACCGACCGATTGTTACGTCTTCCATCCAACGCTTACGTGTGTGTATGTGCGGGGCTATCATGTGAGAGATTCATTCATTGCCCGTGAGCAGCTTTATTTTCTGTTTTTCTTTTACTTCGCCTTTTACTTCGTTACGTGGCGTTCATTCACTGTTTGTATTAGTCAATGTAACGCTTGGTATATTTCGGCTATTTGCTAAAAAAAAACTGCTGAGCATTTTTTAAAAAGCCAATTCACATTTTTGAATACCAACCTCTATAAATTGAAATGTCACTCTATTGTGTTAAACTTTTTTTCTTTAGAGGCCATGAGACAAAATGTGATTATTCCAACTTTTTTCGTGAAAACAAAATTAGTGAACAGGTCAATGTGTACAATTCGATGAACCTGGTTGTATAATGAGATTTTCACACTCGAGCTAACACGTTATATGTAGATGGTAGCATTAATTCGAAGCCGTTTTATGACAAATCAATAATCATCAATTTGCCCAAATGCATTAGTCACATGGGATATGTTCATAGCTCGGCAATTTCGCTCCGTTAACAGGATTTCAAAAACATAACCGAATATAATTGTTCATTGGATTACAGATGAGCTGCAACTGCCCTTTGACGACCGCCGTCGGGCCGACGTTGGCATCTACATGCGGTGGACCATCATTTATGCTATTCATGGGCTTACTTGAAGTCTTTCTCAGGAGCCAATGCGATCTCGAGGATCCGTGCAATAGGCCTATACATCAGAGGCGTGTTAATCCAAGGTACAATGTCGTGTTTGTTAGAAAAAATTTTTTATGGATTATGGATCCAATGTAGAATTTCTAACCACAAACGGTCACATTTTTTAACACAGAATAAATTATCTAACGAATGGTATTTCGCCTTTTTTTGTATAGAAATATTAAGTTAGCTTAAAAGCACATAATTAGTTTAAAAAATCCCGAAGAGGGAGGAAATTCGCTAATCCGAGAGTAGGTGAACTGTGGGTATACTGCCACAAAAATAGCACAGTACCAGTATAGTTTTCTTTTTGGTGGAGAGGAGAATGCATGAATGGAGCACAACTGCATAAAGTGGGAACTTTAACAGTGTGGGTCTGCCACGGTGGCGACCCACTAAAACTCCCCTCCTGACTCATGGCTGAACCCACCTTGGAACTGCGTTAGCATTACTTCAAGGTGGAGCCACTTTTAAGCCCGGTCTGCCAGTCCTACGTCGTCATACGTGTGAAGAAAACTCTTTACTCGCCCCTCCTTGGGCCATCCACGATGTCGGGGCCATCCCCTTACGGGAAGGCCCCCCGGTTCCCATACCATCGTGCCTGGCCCCCTACCGCTGCTCCTCTCGTTTCGTTTTGAGAACGTCCCTGGCGAATGACTCGACAGCCCTCCAATTGTCCCCACTAAGGAGCATAGTCGAGACAATGTTGTCGGGCGTAATGAACGACGACGGCGTGATCGGTAGTCCTTTCCCTTTTTCCAGAAGAACCAGGCGCTGGATCTTCCAGCGTTCGCCAAACATGCCCAAGCGCAAGCACCCATTGTACTTGTCAAGCAACACTCCCGACTTCTCTCTAGCAATGATCTTCAGGACTTCATTGGGGATCCCATCTGGTCCCAGAGCTTTGCGGCCAGCCAAGTCCACCGTGGCTGCAAGCAACTCCCCCTCTGTGAAAGGTGGGGCGCTCTCGTCCACGACGAGTTGCCTTTCCTTTCGTTCCGGGTGATCGGGAAAGAGGGAGGCCCCAAGGGTCCCTGTTGATGTCCTCCCTCAGTTCAGTCATACACCTGTTCCTACTGTCCCTGATGGCTCATCCGATTTTTCCGAGCCGCTTTGTAGAGCATCTCCGCCTCGACGCCTCGTGTGAGTTACCCTCCGTCTAAGACGGTGGCACTCCGCACGCAGCTCTGCGATCGAGGGCGTCCACCAGTACGCCGGCAGCTTGAAGGTCCGACGGCCCTCCGCAGCATATACGCGTCACACCAGTTTGCGATATTACACATATTTCGCGCGATCAAATGCTCGACCGCCTGTGTGTTGTCCAGCCACGTCATGTCTACTGGCGACGACGCAGCCCCGAGAGCTTCACGGAGCACAGATCTGTCGAGTCGTGCCGCGTTCCATCTCTTGATCACACAACTTTCCGCGTCCGGCGGTCGTGCGCTTCCGCCTTGCACAGTAAATGTCAAAAACTAGTTGATCATTCGCTGTGTAATCCTCCAAGGCCTTCCAGTCCTGGACTCTTTTGGCGACCAATGTCGATGCTAGGGTAACGTCGACTATTGATCCACGCGTTCTTTGACGGCGGAACGTTGTGACTTTCCCGGTATTGAGAATGTCAAGATTGAACCTCGCAGTCATTTTCAAGATTTCTCTCCCCCGGGTGTCAGTCTCGCCGGCTCCCCAGTCGATGTCATAAACATTGATTTGATTAAAATGGAATCGCATTTGTTGTGACCTAATTTTTATTACCTCAGTATATACTCGTAAACTTTCAAAATTGTACAATATAATTCGAGGTATTTGAATAAAAGTCAAATTTTATTGAAAATCTAATGAAAAGAGTTGATGTATGAATTAACACGGAAATAGCTTGTCTAGCGCAAACCGAAATTGAATAGCAATTAGGTACAGAATTGGTTGGTGCTTGTGTTGCTCATGGTCTAATTAGTTCTCTCGGGCTTCGCGTATCGATATGCACGTGTAGGCATGTATCGAGAAACCTCTGTCGGTCTCTACTCTCGCCGCATTCACAGATTGGATACAGCGTGAATTATGCCGCCCAAGAGTATATCATTAATATGCGGCTTTTAACATTACAATACCAAAGTGCTTGTTTGCGGCTGAAATAATCTCAGTGCGCATCCATTATTATTGACTATACACTATATGTTGTTTAACGAGAAAAGATGCTCTCGACTTTCTCTCCTGCGACTATTTTATGCAAATATCATGCTTTGATCTTTGTCAATTGTCGCGTGAATATAATTTATCTAAAATTTTTTGGCGGTACGACCATTATCATACAACGTATTACACTCGGGGCGACGAAAAAAAAAAATAGTAGTCCTCGCCGAGAGAACGAGAACCTCTTATCTGAAATGGCTTAACGACTAGACGGCTGTTACTACTTGATGGGCCGCGTAAAAACTCGAGTGCACAGAGTCTATCTTTGGCTGCAAGCCTTTTCTCTCTCTCTCTTTTTTTTTGCAGGTGATCCTGTTTCCAAGGTCTCTTTTTACGACTATTGTTCAGTTAATGGTCGCCGTACGTGCGAACGATAAGGTTGCTTGAAATGAATATTTGCCTGTTTTTTAAGACAAAATTCATGTTTCACCGTTTTTACGGACTTGCAGTGATGAAAACAAGCTTTTCACTTTTCATTACGTTACATAAAAAATATAAAAATCCGACTGAGAAGTGTTTACAGGTTTATTCAAACGTTATTATTTTATTCAACCCTCATCTAATAACGTAACCTTTTACATTTGCACGGTTAGTGTTTACACCGGTTTCATAAAAGTGCTTTGTGATTCACGGTTTTAAAACAGCAATTAGCGTGCTCGTAATTACGAAAATTTACCATCGTATGTAATCTCGGGTAGCACATTTTTACGCATGCTCTTTCAATGAAATTTGTGGAATATTGCTCTTTCGGCACAAAATATTCCCATATGTCAGCCTCACCGAAAATTCTATTTGGATAATTATTTATTCTCTGCATTTCACAGTCGAGCATGCAAAAATATATATGTACGAATGAATAAATTTATACGGGAGATGCAATTTTAAAATTTATTTGATGGAATCTATAACAATGCGTACTATGTACTTTACATATACAGCTGCCCTATTTCGCAGTTTACGATCTCTCTCGGTCACAATATAGAAGTCATTTGTTCTGCCTAAATATTGTTCTTCTTTAAGAACCGTGTAATAAGAGCAACAGAGCTTTTTATTCAAGACCATCTAAATTTTTCAATTTTAAAGGCGATACAATTATTACATTTAATTAATTTTGCATCAAAGGATTTTCAAGCCTAAAAATACAATTTTAATGTACGAAAATTGTAGCTAACAAACAAATCTACGACGGTCAGTGAAGTAAATTTAGACACAAATTATGAAAATTATCATGCCGCATAAATATACATCTAAAAAAAGAAAAAAACCTCACTGAGTGAATGAAAAAAAAGAAGAAGCAGTAGGTTGCATTTCTGTTTAAGCATAAAAGCTATAGACTATCTAGGCGCGTTACGAGTGAGAGAATTACCAAACAATCGAACACAGAGAGGATGCGGCGGGCGGCGGCGCGGGCGTTTGGGAGGCAGGAAAGGAAAAGTCGTGAGTTTGGTTTGCGCGGCGCGGAAACCGCGAAGTATAGAGCAGTAGAAAGTGATCCCGTGCGGCCGCGAAATGAAATTACGTCAAACCTAACGTGTTCTCTCTCTCGAGTTTATATGTGAGAAACTGCGCACCTTTCGCTAACCCACTTCGAAAGCTTGTGCTGCTGCTGTAGCCAGTAGCCGAACGACGAGTATCAGCCGATTTATGGGCTTTCGGGCTAAGGCCACTTTATAGCCCTCCGAAGTGCCACCCAGGGATTTGCTCTGGGCTCTAATGCTTTATGCGATTGCAATAATCGGGATTTGGTATACTTGGTTGCGCTGCAACACCTGCTGGTACATCGACCGGACGCGCGGATCAGTTTAAATTTTTCCTCGTAGTATACACTCTTTTTTTCTCCAACTACTGGCTTTCATGTATGAGTAAGCGAGTTATTGATTTTGTTTCAAACAAATAAATATGAATTTTGCAAGAACTGCGTCAGACAACTTTCTCGTTTGTAATCGAATTACTTATGTAAACTAATGAAATCAAAAGTGACTCACTTTTATTTTATTTCGAAAGATAAACGTCGAGAGACATATCTCTCCGATGTACGAAAGCAGTATTATAAAGCATATAATGTCAGTTTTATTATTAACCGATATATTATACATTCGACGTTTCGCAAGCGTAATATAATGTCCCGAAGATATTTTACTTCTTGCGAGAGTCACTTTGATTCGATTGTTATGACAATCATCTATTAATAAGACTTTCTATTTTTGTATTCACGCTGATTTGCACTTGAAACATCAGTCATTTTTTTTCTTCAAAGTACTGTAATTCTCTGAAGCACGGGAAAATTGATTACCCCAGCGTCTTGTTAAGAATCATTATAGTATATATAAAAGTGATTTTTCTTCCAACACTTTTTTTCTTTCAAAATTAATTGCGGGTTTGAATGATTTGAACTTTTTCAGCTGCTAGCTATGACAGCCCACGGCTCTTTTGTAATGTTTTAATGCCTTCGTAAACTTTCAACGCGTTGTTGAATGCGTGGTATGTGGAATAATAAAAAAAGATTATGTAAGCAGTTGTGTTATATATATAGAATCCAAATTGAAACTTTCGACACGTATTTCATTTTTTTTGCATATATTTCGCGGCTAAGAGTTTGAATGTTTTTCGCGTCTAGGTACGATTTTGTGGTGATAGGAGGAGGTAGTGGTGGAGCAACAGTAGCCTCGAGGTTATCGGAGGAGAGTCGATTTTCAGTACTACTTTTGGAAGCTGGACTTGACGAGCCGACAGGCACACAAATACCTTCCTTCTTCTTTAACTTCCTGCATTCTGACATTGACTGGAAGTATTACACCGAGAGCGAGGATGAGGCATGTCTCAACAAAGAGGACCGAAAGTGCTTTTGGCCGAGAGGAAAGGTTTGTGTATTTGTTTTTCTTTTACAAGAACCTCATTCAACGAAATTTTAGTGGCTTTTTGTCGAATTTGCGACAGTCATATATTAGATGTTTTGTGCTACGATAATTGAAATAGATATGATTTTTCTCGTAATTTTTTCATTTATTATTGAGAAGAAAATTTAAAAAATATTGAGAACGTTTATATATATTTTTTTATTCAATTAAGGCACTCGTTCCATATGGCATGTTTGTTCATTCCATACTTCGCAAGATCTAATATTGTGTTAACTAAACAAAGTATGCGAAAAAATAAAGATCGATAATTCTCTTTTACGAGTAGTTCCATTAGCCTGGTTCACTTTTTTAAGGAAAAATGAAAAGAGAATATACGCGGCCCAATCAGTTTTCATGCAACAACGTATTGAAGCTCCAGAAATATAGAATGCGGTGAAAAAAAAATACAAACAAATCATAGCAAAATAAATATTGAGCCGTATACAATAGTTGCAAGATGAAATTTTCGTGGCTACGGTATCTCTTTTGTTTGTTTGGGCTTGCGGTATAGTAAAGTAGTGTAAAGTATACGGTGTAATAAAGCGTTTGTGGACAGGTGTTGGGCGGCACATCAGTGATGAACGGGATGACGTATATACGCGGCTCACGTAAGGACTACGACGACTGGGCGAGGCTTGGCAATCCAGGCTGGTCGTACGACGACGTGCTTGCCCACTTTATCAAGAGCGAGGACAATCTGCAGGTCAACGACATGGATTACGGCTATCACGGGGTCGGCGGACCACTCAGCGTCACCCAATTCCCTTATCACCCACCGCTGAGTCACGCTCTCCTCGAGGCTGGCAAGGAAATGGGTGAGCGAACATATACCCTCTCTTCACTGTTCGCATTTGCATTCGTTTCTCTCTCTCGCTCTCTATCCTCCCACAAATTAACTCGACAATTCGATCGCTTTCTCTGTCACTTCGTTACAGGCTATACCTTTTTTACGCGAGATGTTTGATTACTTTTAGATGGAGCTATTGGAAAAGAATTTTAAGTGTTCTCATTCTTTCTTTGTGATAAATAAGTCTCGTTGAGAAGAATTTTTTTTTCCGTTTCGATTTTATTTTGTTTTGTAGCTGTAGATTGAAACTTTTATTTTTCTATTTCTGTAGGATACTCTTTTTCAACTACGCTACACTTGCTTTTTCTTTTTTTCAGTTTATCACGTTACATACAGTGTCAGAGTAATTTTATTTTATTTTGTTCAATTGTAACTCATTGCCAGCAATAATGCGATTTAGAATGGAATTATCAAATAATTATTCAACAAAAATTGTTGTGATGCAGGTTACGATACTGTGGATCTGAATGGCAGGACGCACACAGGCTTCGCGATAGCACAGACAACATCGCGCAACGGCTCGAGGCTATCGACCGCAAGAGCCTTCCTTAGGCCGGCGCGCAACAGGCGCAATTTTCACGTGATGCTCAATTCAACTGCTACAAGAATACTCTTCGATAGGAATAAGAAAGCTGTGGGAGTTGAATTCGTGCACGACGGTCAACTGCATCGTGTCGCTGTCGACAAGGAAGTTGTTGTTAGTGGAGGTACGAAAGATACTATTTTTATGCGAGAATGGTATATATGGCATGTTGATTATCTATTTATATTCAATCACATAAGCATTTTAATACAAAAGGTTTTTTTTACGAAAACGAATAATTTTTTCCACTGACTATATGTATAGTATAAAAGTTGCTAAACAGCTATTTTTCACAAATTGCACTACATTGATTGAGCCAATTTGACACTTCCACACACTGACCACCCGGGGATTTTGGATAATTGTCCGCTGGCTTGAAACAAAAAACAAATGTTTTAAAAGAACAAAGTTAGAAACGTAATTTAAAGTTACGACTCGTTCATTTCGATGCAGTGTTCATGCGTGAAAAATGAATTGAGTTAAGTTTTATTGCAGTTATAGGCCCTTTGAAAATCGAGAGCACAGACTGTTTTTGTTGTATCTTCGTATAGAACGGTGCGAAAAATCGAATGCAAGAAACTAAAGAAAATTATGCGATGTATATAGGAGCAGTAAACTCGCCGCAAGTTCTGCTAAATAGCGGCGTGGGACCTCGTGAGGAATTGGAAGCCGTTGGTGTACCCGTAGTACATGACTTGCCAGGAGTTGGCAGGAATCTGCACAATCATGCTGCTTACGCGATTGCCTTTACCATCAACGACACCGACACTACTCCACTTAACTGGGCCACCGCGATGGAGTACTTGTTGTTCAGGGACGGACTGATGTCCGGCACCGGTGAGTCTGATTTTATTCCAACGATGCTTGATTTATCACGCGGCGGTCTTCTACTATACGTTACAAAGTTTTCGATTGATAGCTGCCTATATATCGATGATGTTACGCTTTTTCGACAGCGAAAGTGTGCCTTCGAGCAACTTTCGTAACTACAATTACTCATTTTTTTTTTCGGGAGAAAACAAAAATCGATACTTTTTCCATTGTCAGGATGGACGCGTGGGTACTTTAGAAGCATGCATAAAATTGGCCTATTAATATTCCCAAATAGAATTTTGCGCGCATATAAAGCAGCTGCTGCTGCTGTGATATTACGTAAAAGGGCATAATTTACAACACTTTCATATTTCGGAAGGTAAAGAGCGATTTTTCATCGCACGCTGAATGCTGCTCGGGATTCTAAGCCGTTGTTGAAAGTTTAATAAACAACCACCGCCGCCGACGCCGAGCGCTTCTAATTTTCATATATATTCCCGTGAGAGGAGAACGGATTTTACGCTATACTCCCCCCACGTAGCGTAAGTAGTAACAGATGTGCACGCTCAGACGAGCGCGAAACTGAGATAAAGCGCAACTCTAATGTTTTTGGAAATACTGCGCTACTTGTGAAATTTCGTTGTTTCTCTCTGCAGCAGCGCCTCCTATGAATTATTAATCTAGTTTTATGCGTATCAGCAAGTTTTACGAGATACGCTGCCTCTCTCTCTCTCTCTTTCTTTTTCTTGGTGTTGTTTTCAAAATATATGTACGGTTGTATTCTGCAGAAAATTTCATTTATTCAAAGGGTCATATTAACGTATACTTTTCGCATGCCAGATATAAATGCAAACTAAAGAAAAAAGAATATTATCACTCGCATTTTAAGTTCGAATTTTTCAGAGATGTACAGGTCATGATGAACTATCATATTTCCGGGAAAGATTTTAATTTGAAATTCGCTGAGAAGAAATTTTTTTAACTTTTGGCGCAACACGTATGGAGGTACGTTTTCATACGGATGTAATATTTGCTCTCCCTCTGCAACTGGCAAACATAAAATCGCATATTCCGAGAACATCCATTCCAAGAAAATGGAAGTTTCCATATATGAATTATATTATAACATCCACCCTTTTATGGCTTTGACTAAATTAATGAGAAAACTTGATATGAGTGCCAAAACTACTAAAAAGAAATTAAAAAATGGTTAAAAAACAATCATTGAATGTCACGAATAAAATAATTTTATAAATGAAAATTGTCAACATAGCTGACAAATTTTTGAGCTATGTATCTATACTTACAAGGAGACCGCCAAACTTGCGGGAAACCGATTTAAATGAAACTTTGGGGAAACATTTCTTACAGAAAATAAAAAGACACGTGTCTTTTAGTTTTAGCTCATAGGCCCTTTTTTGGGACTTACGAGACCTTGTATCCAATACATTGAAACATGAGGGCTCTCTTCAACTTCGAATAACTTTCGAAGAAATGAGTCTAAAACAATTTGGTGGTTACCAATAGAAAGCTGAGATCAAATCCTTACGGTTAAAAAAAATTTTGGTCTGAAAATATTGAACCGTGTAAAAGTTATAATGAAACAAAATTTCATTTAATATTAGGTCGATTTCCTTATGACAGAAGTTTACTGAGGATTTTATTCGCAAATTAAAACTTACATACTCCTCTGTAGATTTGGCAGAGCTACTATGTTACTGAGTAGCCTGCTTGTAAATTTTATTTGGAGCTCAATAAATAAAAAAAATAATATTTCCCAATATTCAGCACTTTTGATATCAAACGATCAAACAACATATCTAATCCTCGAGATTCAGCAATGCACTCGTCTAATTAAACTCGAGAGGCATCGATTACACGTACGATTGCGAATTCCTAATTTTGGACGCGCGCATAAACGAAGCTTGCACACTACCACCCGTCATTAACCATACCGCGCCGCTATGTACATCTCTCAGTGAAATTCCGGGTTTATCATAGCATGCTACGGCCAGTGAAAGCCAATTGCGCAATGATCTCTTTCGCGCGCGAGAGCAAGCAGCGATCAATGATGGTGCAACGTGGATTTTATCCGATCCAAATCACCTCACCCGTTGCATTTATTAAACCACGAGAGGAAGACGATTCGAGGCCTTCTTTTTCTCAATCGCAGGCAGTTCAGATTGATTTTTATCTTCTCTAGGGGATCTTCTATTTCTGATATATTGGCATGACAGTGTTATGCGCGCCGGTGCATGAGCTTTTTTTTCTTTTCAATGTGACAGCTTGACAGTGCTGCATGTTAAAAATACTGGTTCATTCAAAACATCGTTTATCTTATTTCGAGATTGATTTATGGAGGTAATAGTATAGCTTAGTGTGATTGATATTTTATTTAATATATTTCTAGATCAATGTATATATAAATATTTTTTTCTCCAACATTTTGAATTATACTTTTCAAAAACTGTAAATAACTTTGAATATCGCTAACATCTGTGAGCGCATTAGCATTTAATCAAAGTTTGTATTGAATTATAGTATAAAAATATTGTAATTATAAAAAAATTAAAACATTATGATTCTCAACCGTAAAATATTATAAGTAGTATAAGTAATTTTCGATAATTATCTGAAATTATATGATGTAGACTAAAGTAGAGCTGTCTGAAATTACCGCACATCGAAAAATAGTCGCGGAAGCCCCACGACAAAACAACCTTTGACGTAGTTTGCCCGGCGAGACATGTTACGTGTCTAACTTTCCCCTTCAGGCGGCAATTAAAAATGCATCTCGCTTTGGCGAGAGAGGCAGACAAGCGAGCACGACCCCGACATACACAGACACACACGACCTCTGCATCTCGTTAATTCACATCCTAATAAAACTGGAATTTCCAGGCGATATACAATGGAGAGAAAAAATCTTAAACAATCACTTAAAGAGTGGCGCGTTGAAAGGCGCCGCGACTTTTTGATTTACGATCGAATATTCACGCGCGCCTTAGTTGCACACCCTCGGGCAACGCAAAAATGTTACATGAATCAAAGCCTCGAGGGCTTGACCCTTGTACCGCATAAAGAAATAGAAAAAAATGAAATCACGGAAAAGAGCATTACGTTCTTTATTACCTTCCGCGAAATTGCATTTTATTCATGAGCTGACGAGAGAAAGAGGGAGGCTGAAATAAAAATAGATCTCGCGGCTGGAAATTATCGCGGCTGACCGAGAGAGAAATGTTGTAAGCCGTGTCTCGTGTTTCGCTTTAACTTAATTATATGGGATTATAAATTAGCTGAGCCGCGACAATAATTTATCCCTTATTTCACGTTTAACAATGAACTTTAGAATTTTAAGAGAAAATCTTGCGGTCTGATTTTACTAATATTATGTCGGTATATTTTCACTCCCTACTCGTTTGTAAAGTAATTCAGGCTTATCTCATACTGGTTTCGTAAAAGTAATACAAGAAATAGTTTCAAGACTCGACGCGATAAGCTCACATACATTGACAGGATAAGGAGGCTTGAATAATTACGTAAATTATGTCGGGGTACTTAAAATTTTGTTCAAAGTGCAGCTACCAAAAAAATACTGTTGGCATTGATCGCAACTAAAAGCTGAAAGTGATGTTTTTCAGTAAATGTTTTGTAATGAACATGGGCAATACAAGTATATTGTACTTTCATATTCAGCTCAATACTTGTGACTTGTTTGATTGATATTTTGATCTTTTTAATAACTGATGTTTTTTTGTTAATTGAATAAGTAAAAATGAAATTACATACCTAAAGATATGAAGAAAAAGACTAAAACATAAATAAAAAAGCATGATTACAGAGAAAAGCTCGTGTAATTATTATAATTCATCATGGTGATTTATAGTTAAAATCAATCCACCTATGTTGAATGGTAATTGTACGATGGCATGAAAAAAATAATGACGCACAGCTTCTCCAACAATTACGTAAAATTCCATGCACGTTTCTCGCGGCATCGTGGACAAATGTATATACGTATATAGAGATGAGGCGTAAACGCTTTGGTGTCCCTTTCGCGGTGCACGTAATTGCGAGCGAGGCAAACAAGCACAAAACGCTTGTGTCTCGCGAGCGACGCTGATTAAGTACTTTGAGAGAGGACCATCTCACTCTCGGCTATGTTGTGCAATCTCACCATTGTATCCCGAGATTTCCTGCGCGACAGATTGCTGGGATTATCGATGTTTTGCGAGCTGGCTATTGTAGCATTCATCGGCAGATATACCCCATCCTTCTTTTTTCTTTCTTTTTTTTTTGTTCGTAGTTACGTGCGCGGTGAATTCAAACGAGGCAATAAAGCGAATGGAGAGGTATATAGGTTTTAACCAATGCTTCTAGTGGATGGGAAATGGATTGTTCACGATGTTGTCGGGTTATTTGCAATTTTGCCGGCGCTTTGGATTATTAGATGAGTTTTTTAAATAAATCTTATCCAAAACTTCGCGAATTTTTTCTATTTTGGGTATATTTTATTTTAAATTGCTCGCTGACACAATTCGAAGTTGCTCATAAATTTTTTCTTCTAGTATGACATCACATTGGAAATACACTAGACTGCACCGTAAAAAATATTCCAGTAAGCTCAAGTGTAATAAAATAATCCGTCTATTTTTTTATTCAGCCATCAGTGCAGATTTTTTCCATTTATCGGGATTACTGAATTTTGTCGAGTTTTTACGCTTATCGGAATGAAAAATCAGCTTTACGGCTTACATGTAAAATATGCACATAGCTATTAATTACCCAACCAACGCGAAAATCGATAAATGCTCGAAAAAAAATCACTGTAATCAATATTTATCACTACATTATTTTTGCGCATTAATATGGCCGAGGGTCCTGAAGAAATTACGAATTCACAGCGCGTTATCTGGCAAATAATTAGGTCAACGCGCAGAATATGCCTCCCTCAAGTAGCGCACCAATAAAATCATATTCTCCGCAACTTTTGCCAGAGTTGGTGTTAAACCGAATCATCGGGCGTGGTAATTCGACAGGTCACGTACTTAGGGAAAGAGTGAATACATTAGTGTCAAGTCGATTGGCGCTAATACAGTTACCTAATCGGCGACGCGGGAGTGATACGCATAATACGCGAGTCTGTATAACTTTTGGTTACAATGTCACGCGCGCAGCTCTTTCGCGTTATAAATTTTATGCGTGCACTCGAGAGAGGTGTGATTGCATTACCAATGCAAACGACTGCAGCTCGCGCCCGCGCGCGGGTGTGGAGGAGGATACTCATAAAATTGATTTAATGTGTGCTTACCAAGCAGTAAAATGAATAATGCGCGGATTGTTTGCTGCGCGATCATGAAGGGTATTTTTTAGTTACTCGGTGCCAATTTTATCTTACAAATTGCGATATATTGATTTTTCACCTTGTCAGCAGCAATCAAAAATGTGAAAATGTGGTAAATGTTACTCGAGTTTGCAATGTAAATCGATTTTTTTTAAAAAGGAATACAAATCATATCCTAATGTCGAAAATATTAAGAAATGTGACTACTAAATTAACATTGAACGTAGATCACATATAATTAATGGTTGTAAGGTACATATTCGACAGATAATTCACACCTTTCGAAGCTAAACCTATAATAGTAACAGGTTTTATCTTGATAAAGTATGTATAATTTATAACGTTTTTTTACATTTTATCATTACTGTTAAAAAAAAAATGAGAGTTTTTTTTTCGCTCACCCTGGCTATTCGTTTCACTCGTTCGTCTGTAGAAACGACGATGCATT
>JAWWMK010000021.1:4546272-4575630 GCA_035047105.1 Galeopsomyia nigrocyanea | reverse complement strand
CCGCCGCCACCTCCTCCTCCACCACCAAGTTATCTCCCTCCTCCGCCACCACCTCCTCCCCCGCCACCACCTCCTCCCCCGCCACCACCACCTCCTCCACCGCCACCACCTCCTCCTCCCCCGCCACCACCTCCTCCACCTCCCCCACCTCCCCCGCCACCACCTCCTCCTCCACCTAGAACTCGTCCGCCTCAATATTATCTTCCTCCAACAACAACGTATCGACCTCCAAGTATTTCGACACCGGCACCTACGTATTTGCCGCCTTACAATAGTGGACCACCTGGATTTACTTCGCCAACTTATGGGTCTTCTCCGAGTTATGGTACATCGTACAGCCCAGTTAGTAAATATAGCGAACCGGTGACATCAACCGCACCTGGTTTCTCAACTTATGGCAGTAGTTATGCCTCATCGTCTGCTACCGCGAATGCTGGGACATCGCCAGTCTTCAAATACAGTCAGCCAGTTGTGAGTTTCATTTTTTTGACTACACTATCAACCCTACTGAAAAATCACTGATTTGTCACGTGACATTTTTAACCGATAAATCATATGACTGTGCACGTGGTTTCACGTGATATTGCATAGATAATTGATAGATTTTCAAAACTGGAGGCTACGTGATGTTACATGACCGATCACGCAATACCACGCGACATCACAAAGTACTCTCTTAAGTACTGCTGTTAAAGTTATTTCAAATTATATTATGACATCACAAAAGTAGATGGTACAGTCGATTAGCCGAGTGATCGTTGTAAATTAAAGTTTCTTCTTATACACGTAATACGCGGTAGAAAAAAAAATTGACAATTTTTTTTTTTTACTTTTTTTCTTATTTGACAAATATTAATCACGAAGGTTCAACAGCTGAAAAGAATTATTTTTTCGTATTTTAGTCCGCTCTTTAGTAATAGTTGAACATTTTTGTTATCAAAACTGTGCCATGATACACCTATCAAACCCGAAAGCAAATATGACTCGTGGTTGATATTACGTGAAATCATGGTGAAATCATGATTTATCGGTTGAAAATGTCACGTGATTTATCGTGTGATAAATCACGTGATTTTTTTCTGTAAGGCAAGTAATACAATGCCATCGATAACTGCATCTTCATCATCTTTAGCAGTAACGTCTTCTGACTCGAGCTCAACTTCTAGTGAAAAAACCTATTCGTCTCAGTCGGTGCCTTCAGCGTCACCGGAGACAACGAACATTGACTATTCGACAACTGCACAAGGATCGCCGGCATTGTTCTTAGCTTCAAATTACAATTACACGACACAAACTTACTCATCATCACCAATCACTTCCCCCAATACATTGAGCTCTCCGTCAACGTACAATTATCCTTCGCCAACAGTACCATTTACCGAGCCATCAACCCAAAGTTCGACATATCCATCGACGATCTCGACAACACCAACAACTCCAACGTTACCATCGACATCAAGTTATTCGGCAACTATCCCCACATCAACACCTTCCTCGCCAACGATGTCAACATACTTTACTCCGTCGACGACATCGAGCGAAATACCAACTGTATCTTCATCGCCATCACAACAAAACTACAATTGTCCAGCACCTCAATCTTCCCCCGATTACAATTACTCTCCACCCCAATCCACGCCAAATTACAATTATCCAGCACCAAAATCTTTCCCTAATTACAATTATCCACAACCAACGCCGGCGCCCCCTTTGCCTAATTATTACTATCCATCACCGCGGCCTCCGAAACCACCTCCAAAACCACGACCTACGAGACCAAGACCAGTTATCACTCCTAGACCGGTACCTCCTCGAGCAACTTACTTGCCACCGTTTAGGTCGTCTACTCGACCGCCTCAAACTTACCTGCCACCTCCTCGGCCAACGCAAGCAAGCAGAATTTACTTATCACCCAGGCCGGCTCCTACGCACTTGCCACCAATCAGATGAAACATATCGTTAGAGTAACGGACAATTTATTGCAGCAAGAATACCTACTTGGATACGTTAAGCGACAATATATAATGTTTGAAATTTTCGCTTCGGTCACTTTGGCCAATTACAGGACGTGTGCTTTTGAATTTATAATATGTAAATAATGATATAATTGTATATATTAATTGTAGATGCTTAGTGAAAAAAGTGTATTTTTATATAAGTTATACAAATAAATTTACTATATATTATTTGATTACAATATACTGATTCCATTAACACACATCTACCGGCTGTATTTATATTGAATTTTTTTTTATGATTAATGGTAGTTTCTGAATTTATAGCGACATAAAAATTTCAAGTGTTACTGTATCAATTAAGCTCTCCTCCACCATAGTACACTGAAATTGAAACACATTTGTTGCAGCTTCCAATGGTTATCCAAAGCAGAGGCAATTGATAATCGAAAAAATGCAATCGAAGAATTTTTGTATTTGTAAAAGTGTGCTTTTAAAATTATTTCCGCTTTTCATTTTTGTTTATGTGGGATCACATTTTATTTTAGTTGTTATGATATGAAACTCAAAAACTCAAAACCGAAATCCATCGATTCTATATTATTACAATTTAAAGTCATATTGTCTGGTCTATTTCCTCATTTATTCATAAAGTTGAATGGGCCGTAGGCCTTACATTGAATTATAAAAAATCTTTCTTTAAGGATAACTAAAACTTTTATGTTACTTGTATAAAATGAATTAGAATAATACACTAATATTTAGACAGCTAAGTGTTAGCATTAAAACTTTAAAAAAATGCTGCCAGCTGCTTTGGCGGAATGCTTCCTTGGAGATAGGGAACAACGTTTGTTTATCTATATTCATGCAATTGAAAACAGTTCAAGTATATAAGTAGAAAAATAAAAAAATTATAAAAAATAAAAAATTTCAAACCAAGTCATAAAACTGATTTGATTAAACATTATCAGTGTGCTTTCTTGAAGAGAAGGAAAATATTCATATAAACCAAATCAAATCTTATTTCTTCGAAATTTTTATAATTATCTTCATAAATCTACCTTAGCATGTTAAAAATGGCATGTATATCTATAGTAATACAAAATTTTATAGCAATACAATTATACAATTTTTATACAATTTTTATAGCAATACAAAATCTTGAAAAATTAAAAATTCTTTTCAAATATTTTGCTTTCCGCTCCTTTTAATTTTAAATTCAATTTCGATCTGAATGATTGAAATACAAATGTTCATTGAAAGACTGAATGTTACTTCCTACTCTTCTTAATTGTTAACCATTATTGAACTATAAATAGTACATATATACTTTAAACATTATTATAATTAAATATTTACAAATAAAAATTAGGAAAGTAGCTAAATCTACAAAATGACGGCAAGTATGTTTTTTTACAAGATTATCAGACTTAAATTCGAACAAAACAAAGTTCAGTAGAAAAAAAAAGAAATTAATAAAAAATTCGCCAAAATACATGTTCGCTAAGCGTTCGTTAATTGGTCGCGTGGCATGCATGCCACAGGTCGCTATCGCGACCTTTGATTTAAATATATAACTTCATTCGAGTAAATTATACTCATAGAACCACATAACCAATTAATAAAAACAATTGATCTGGAGTACAAGCAGATTCTGCCAATTTATTTACGTCAGAAGTAAATGTATGTGGAATGTGCGCTTTTCTATATCAGTTACTGGCAGCTTAGGCAGCTTATTGAAGCGGATTTCCGAAAACTATAGGCTCCGTAATTACGAAAACCGCACGGTCTCTTGATTCGCATTTGGCGCCCGAACTATGCAGAATTGCATTGCGCTTGCGAGTTTAGTGACTGCCGGTATTGCCGGTATATAGGAGTAGATGGCCTGAGCAAATGTATTTATCATTTATTATATGAAATCAAGGTATGTTTATAAAGATGTCAATTTTACCCAAGTAATTTCTTCAATATAAATAACAAAATAGCAATTAACATTTGTTCAATTTTCATCAGGGAACAAATTACACAGCCGCATTGTCTTACTTAACCTCAACTAAAACTACTTTGCAAACCACATTGTAAACATAGTAGATCGAGTGCTTTCGTCGAAGTTTGAGCATAACGTGGAATTTTTGTTGTATTTATTGAATTTTCGGCTTTTGTAACAATTTAAAATGAGCGACACTTGGTTCGAAATCACACAAGTCATCAAAGAAAATCGTCACGAGTTGGTTCTGTCAGGTCCAGATATATCCGAAAAAATATCACAGAATGGCCTTGATCCGGCACTTTTTAAGTTAGATGGCATTAACTATTTGAATATTAATCATACGTGTCTCGAAGATGTTCCAGAACAAATAGGAGATTTGCAGAATTTAACTAATCTTGTGCTTCACTCGAATGTAATAAAAAAGTTACCAAAAAGCATTGATAAATTGAACAAGTTGAAAGTTCTTGACTGCTCGAGAAATAAATTGGAAGAATCGTCAGATGGATTAGAAAACTTGCCACAGTTGATGACCTTGAATCTTGGCTTGAATCTGCTGAGCCATGTGCCATCACAAGTTTCTAATACTAAGCTGTGTACCTTGGACTTGTCGCACAATAGATTTGAAATTTTTCCAGATGTTTGTTACTCTGAGCTTGTACATCTTGCTGAAATAAGAGTTAATGATAACTTAATTAAAGAGATTCCTGCCAATATTTCCCTTTTGCCATCTCTCAAACTGCTTGATCTTGGTAATAATCAAATTTCAGGTAATATCTGCAGTCCTATTTACATACTTAATAATCAACTTTAAAAATCTGATGGCTTTAATAAATGTTGTCAAATTCCAGTTGTTCCAGGAGAAATTGCAGATTGCATTAAATTGAAAGACCTTAACTTGAAAGGAAACAAACTCTCAGATAAAAGATTATATAAACTTGTAGATCAGTGCAGAACTAAACAAGTCTTAGATTATGTGCGCCAACATTGTCCAAAAGTTGGAAGTTTGTCATCTAATACTAATGCTAAGTCAAAAAAGGGCAAGAAAAATAGAAAAACATCTGAAAATGATAATGTTAATGCCGAAATTGAGAAGAGTGCCCACAAATTACGCATTTTGAAAGTTTCTGACAGCATTCCTGTTGTAAAGATTTCAGAAGATGTAAAGAAAGTTAGACCCCACATTCTTGCTTGCATTGTTAAGAATTTGAAGTTCACTGAAGAATCTTTCAAAAAGTTCATTCAGCTACAAACAAGACTTCATGAAGGAGTTTGTGATAAAAGAAATGCTGCAACATTGGCTACCCACGATTTCGATTTGCTTACCACTGGTAAATAAAGCTAAAATACATTTTGTCTCTTGTGTAACTGTAAATAACAAGTACTTTTGTTTTTTTACAGGTGATTTGACATATACTGCTAAGCCTCCAAATGATATTGAAATCAAGCCACTTATGCGCAATAAAATTTTCACTGGTGCTGAACTGTTTCAACAATTACAAACAGAAGCTGATAATTTGCGCAAGGAGAAAAAACGTAACGTTTATTCTGGAATTCATAAATATTTGTATCTTTTAGAAGGCAAACCCCTCTATCCCTGTTTGTTGGATGCTACAAATCAAGTCATATCTTTCCCACCAATCACAAACAGTGACATCACAAAAATGTCAGTTAATACAAAGACAATGTTTGTTGAAGTAACAAGTGCTCTTAATCAACAAATCTGCAAGTAAGTGTACCAATAATAATTAAAATCATTTCAAGTATAATTAATTTAAATTTCATATTCACTGGTACTAAAATACTTTACTTTCTTACAGAAAAGTTTTGGACGATTTTTTGAAAGAGTTGATTACGCTAGGACTGGGTTGTGATGCTATAGATGAAGAAAATAAGTTTCACGAATTAGTTGTTGAACAAGTAAAAATTGTTGATCTTGAGGGTAACATGAAATCTGTTTACCCTTCGAGAACCGACGTAGTTTATGATGATAATAATATCATTGTCGTAAGAGAGTAATTTCGAAGTATAACTTAAGAACTAATGCGTGTAAAACTTGTAACAAAATATTTCTTGCGTGTACGTCGTTTGTGCGTATAAAACTTTTGTAACATTTTTTAAACTTATTTTTACACAAAAATTGCGTTTTTTAAGGAAAAATTCTGTTGCAAAAATGTTTACAGATGAGATTTTTTTTTTGCGTTGCGTAGAAGCCGTCGAGTGACGCATTAAATTTTTTATACTTCAATTGCTTGTTTGAATTAAAACTGTGTATGTAAACAAAGCTAATTATAATTAAAATAGCACTTTTCCTAAGGTGATGATGTGTGAAATTTGAAAATCTAAAATAAGATAGATTGTTTAATATTAGTTTGAAACTATTATGAGTTTAGAATAATTTATTGAAGAAGATTTATTTGCTCTTATACTCAAAGTTTGAGTGCAAGTATTGAAAAATGCTTTATATTTATTTTCATAATAAAAAACTTTCGAACTTGAGCGATAATATTTAATTATTTCATAAAAATCTAACGTTTACAATCATTTTCGAAATGATGGCAAAAGAAATCGAGGTTTTGTAAATAATTCAGTTTCTCCATAGATGGTGCATGAATGCTATACCCATGCCAATCGATACTTTAATTAAGATTCGTAAAATATATGCATTGTAACTTATCTTCATTAGTACTCATGTACTGAAAGTAAAGATTTTTCCCAAATTTCATTATCGCATATTCGAATTTTGTCTCCCTCTTCATTTACCGGCCCGCACCGCCCCGCACACCAACAAGTTGCGCGAATGTTCAAAGCTGTAAAATGGCGATGAAACGTGACTGGCAGTGAACGTGCGAATCACACAGGGTTATATCGAAATTTACACTTTGAGGTTAGTTTTTTTCTTTTTTTAATTCAATATTTACTTATTTTGCAACGAGTTACGCTAGTTAATTTTGTAGTTTTAATAAACCTTGCATTGCGATGTTCTCAATGGTAAAAAGCCGATAAACCCACAATTGTCATTACATTTTTGTATCATTGATGAAAGTCTCATACGGTATAACTTTGTTTAGTATTGTTTCTTCATACCTTAAAGAGACATGTTATAAAAGTATAATTATACAAATAATAAATCCATCAAAGTTTAATTCATTCGGATTTTTCGACCGGTAAAGTTTGGTTAATTGTATACGAAGGAATATTACGAAATTTCAACTTTAATTTAAATATCTTCAAGATCTGCTTCATTTATGCCGATCGTGTATAATGACACATCCAACACTTTACGTAATTTGTTTGCTTGAACGGTTTTTAAATGCCGCATATTTTTTCTGTCTAGAAAAATGCGATAATTCTTCGATAAAATGTGGTTCTTCTATAGTTAATTCAATTTTCTAATTTTTAATAGCTAAATTTTCGAAAAATATAAGTCAAAGTTGGGCAGTCACTTTAATTATTTATATAGTTAATAAATTGGACATTTCTAATTTTTTTGTCTTATTAAACAAATCAACTTAAGAAAAATAATTCAAACACATTGTATTCAACATATTTATACAGATAAGATTTATTTTACTCAAAATTTAGATTCATGAAATATAGGTGAAACTTTGCAAACCAAGAAAATGCAACATTGTTCTTGTCTGGTTTAAAAAAAAAATAAAAAATGAAACTCAATTTTGCTAAATTATGTTCAAAAATAGAAAAACAATACATAGCAATGTCAGCATATTCTGTAGCAAATCCACCATTCAGATTGAGTTATATAAACCTAATGGGTATTCCAAACAATTTTTAAATATTAACATTTTTTAAAAGAATTAACATTTTTTTAAAGAAGTACTTCAATGAGATAGCTATTCAAAGATATAAGAAAAAGTAGTCATATATGTTTAAACTATTGCATATAGTGTTTTCATTGCCTTTGGCTTCTTTATTTTAGAAAAATACAAAATTAATATAGTTAAATTTTACATGATTTCGAATAGACTGCCTCATTAGTGAAAATCCTTAGTTGATAAAATATATATTTGAATTAGCTTTTGAATGTACTTCTTGCACAATAATCTGATGTGTTTGATGATGAACTCAGTTGTTAACCTTTGTGGTATTAAAAATATATACATCTTCATCATGATTGTTTGAATGTAAGTTAAATGCTGTAATTAATAGTCCAATAAGAAAACTATATTTCACTTGAAAATATATCTGTAGATCTGCTTATATTTTAATAATTTAGGGCTTAGTAATAATTAAAAGTAAATAAAGGACTTTCTGATGAAAGTATTTGTTCAACAGCTGTTAATAGAAAATTGTTGTATCTATTCAGATCTAAACTTAAAACTTCAGTCTATAATTATAAATTTTTTTCAAATTTATCAATGTCCAGCATTGAGGACCTCACTCCTATTCACATAAAATTGACCATGTGGAAATCACAAAAAATATGGATTGTATACATTTCTCTAAACACTTAACACTTGTTTTTGTATCATGGGAACATGTTATTTAAGTAGATTTTAAGGAAGATATTTACGATCACAATCATCTTGACTAGCAAGTAAGAAATGATGTGGGATGACTTTTATTTGGCTTTGCGTAATGCTTCTCTTTCGTTCACGTCAATGATACTTAAGTTTATGCATGCCACATAACCATGAAGTACAGAGATCAAAGCTTTAACAAAAGCGACTGGTGCTGACAAATAGGCAATAACTCTGAATAAGCTGATTCCGATAACTGTAAATAAATAAAAAATGAATTAATATTCCTTTTGACTAAACTTTACAAAATAACAAGTCTTTTTAAAATAGTTGAATATTTTAGATTTTATAACGACTAAAAATGTAGAACTTACACACTGGTCCTTCGGTGAAATGCAAAAGATATAGAGCTGCATAAAATGCTTCATTGCCAGCACACATAAAGAACAATACTGTACGATTAGTGTAATAAACACTCATGATTGGATTTTCAGACATATCAATAAATTTGTGACTTGTTTTGCCTTGTAAAACAGTTCTGAAAAAAAATTAAGTACATTCCATTAGTATTTTACTACTACAACAGCCATTTGAAAAATCAATTAGAAAAACACTTTTTTCAAGACTTACGTATGCAAATAAATCCAATGGCAAACAATGTCAATGGCCATGCTTATTTGGAACCAAAAAGTATACTCTGGATAGAACTGAGCCAGGCAAACCAAAAGACCCATGGTACCAGCTCTGTCAGTCAGCTGGTCCAACATACCACCAAATTTAGTTCCCTGATTGAAGTATCTTGCTGCATGTCCATCGAATGCATCCAAAAGAGCACTGATGACATAGCACCATATTGCTACCACATAATGGGTTGGCATGTAGTAGAAGGCTATCAGTGCCAAAATAACCCTGCCATAGCCTGAAAATATCATGGGAACACATATTTTGTTTGATATTTCAAACATTTTTCAAAGCTACAAATGACATTACTAGTGATTGCGAGAGCCATTACATAAAACAGTAGTTTCAGAATTCAATCAATAAAAGGAAGTCTTTGAAATGCCTTCACAGTTATGTCTCTGTTAGTTTATTGAAAGGTATATTTTTACCCAGCCAACTTGCGCACAGTGTATGTGAGTACTTACTAAATAATTAATATTTTACTGGTAAACAACGTTACCGCTAAACAATCATCTCAAACGTTTAATTGACATTTCAATAGACATTAACTCACCAATGATATTTGGCACGAACAAAAAGATATTCTCCGTCTCCGTCATTTTCGCTGTATAACTTTGTTTCCCCTTTCAAAGCTGGATCCCTCTCGCGCCTCCTCGGTTTATCTGAAAAAAAAAAAAACAAAAATAAAGTGTTGTTGCAAACATTACACACGCACCGCGAGAGAATCGCTCTCAATATAGACTTTTATCTCTGCGAAGCTAAGTTATCGCTGTTCTTCTAAACTTTGCGCTTGTTATATTATTTTCGCCGGTTCGCCAAAAAATAAGAATGTAAAAAAAAGGAAGAGGGAAGAGGCACACTAACGATGGAATAGTCGAAAAGTCCCGTCCCGCCTCTCTGCGTTAATGTTGCTAACACAGCCGACTTTTACTACTGCGTGTTCACTGTTCTGTCGATAAATGTGTGCGAGTTAAAAGTGTATGCGCACGCGTGTGCGATCCGTTAGTGAGAGAGAGCGAGAGAAGCAGTGGCAAAAGCACGGACATTGCGCGCTGCGCAGCGATTCTAGAGTTTTATCGAAACTTGCGCAGCGATTCAATTCTTGCTAGCAGACGATACCAACTGAATGGCCTCAGGAGCGTAGGTGTGTCGGTTTGCTTTGAAATTTTTCGACGAAATTTCAGGAGACGGATGTTGTATAAGACGAAATGTGTTTTAAATATTGCACATAACAATATCTTAAAGTTCATCTGATTTTATTAGTTCTGAAGTCTTTGAATCAAAGAAAAATTGGAGTTTAAAATGTCTGTTCTGTTTAAATTTTAAATTGTAGCATCAGACAACTTTTTACCGTAACAAGTTGATATTTTATAATTTCATCAAGGCAATTACTTTAAAAAAAAATTATCGAATTTGATAATTTTGGAGTGCGATTGCAATTCATCAATCTTTGACTTTGTAATAAAAAGCCACCGCAGTCTCATATCAATCGCGATTAGCAAGGTATATAGAAAGTAAAAAAAAAGAGCTTTTCCAATCAACGTGTAAGAAGGTATATCAAGACAACGACTTAATCTTCTAAGAACATCTCGCTTTTTATTGTACTTGATAACTACATCGAAACATGTATGTAATTTATCATCTGTCAAATAATTATCGATAATACAGAACGTGTAAACGAGCAGTCAATCACTCCGAAACGATTATTGCGTAAAATTCTGTCATATCGATCAAGGAACGATCGAATCAACGACACGTATGTATATATATATAACGTAACGATGGCACCGTCAAAAAAAAACCTTATCACTTGGCCATTTTATAATCGCTATCTTTATATCATCGCGTACTTTTTTTTATCATTCGCAAGCAAAAAAAAATATACTTTGAAATTTCATCATTTCTTTCCCCTTCAAGCCATCGCTTATTCAAGCAAATGTCTAAAAGCCACGTGTTTGCTTTTTTTTTCTCTCGAACAAGTCGGATCTATCGTCAGACGGTATTTATATATGAAATCACGCGTACGATTACACACACACACACACACACACACACACATATATATATATACGGCCCTGCAACGCGCAGACGACATGTTTCGGTGGTCCTCGAGTTCGCGCGCGCGCGCCTCTTCACCTACATATGTATATGTAAGTATTATTCGCGAGCATCTTCATCCTGGTGATACACGCAAACTCCCTCTCTTTCTCTCCCTCTGTATATAGCTCTCCGAGAGAAAAAAAAAACAGAGAGAGAGGAGAATCTCTCGGCGCATGCAGTGTATAAGATAGCATGCGCGCGAGAGTGAGCAGCGCGCTTTTCCATCGTGTCGAATAAGAGGCCGCAGTGGCAGCAAACAAACTAGAGTGATGAAATTGCGTATAAGTGACATTTGCATGCGCGAAAGGACTTCCGGCAGGTAAAAAAGGAAGGAAGAGGAAACGCGCGCGCGCGCACAACGCGTACATACATACACATCATCATACGTGCGTGCCACAACATCGTATACCGCGTGGAATAAGAAGCTATAAGCTCGCTTCGCGAACTATTCTATTTGATGGCACGATCAAAAAAGAGGAGACAAAGAAGGGCCCGTTGCTACTGCTGCATTGTGATTGTGAGCGATCGATAATACGTCTCTCGAGGATACAAGCGAAAAGAAAAGAAAATACGTTTACCTGCCTCCCGCGAGCTGCTGAAATTTCGTCCGTTGAAATTGTGTTGTTGTACGCCAAAAAAAAAAAAGGGTGCGGAGAGAAAGAAAAAAAAAGAGCGCCAAAGATGACAACGGAGGAACTGCTGGGATGACGTTTGGGGTGCTGTCGCAGTTTCCGCGTGATGAACTGTGAGATTCGACGAAAAGTGTAATGTTTGCATTGTTGTTACGAACATGGTGACGCGCGAGACACTGTCATTTTTTTTTGCTGTTTGTTTTGGAATGGTGAAAATTGCAGATGAGTGAAAAGCTGCGAGTTTCGCGCTGCTGCTAAAACAAAGGATTTCCGAGCTGCAGCTTCAACTTGAGAGTCGCAGAGACAAAGAGATATTTTGGTATATAGATACAGATGGTTAGCACGACGATGTATTTTTGAACGAATTGCAGCATATTTTCAATTGACCGCGTCGAGACTCTGAAATATGCGCACTTTGCACTCTTTCTTTGTGCGAAAACAGTGCGCTCTAGGAATTACTTTGTTGTAGATTAAAACGAAACCTCGCATATTGCTGCAAAAAAAAAAAAAAAACAAACAGTGGGAATCCCGGGGAAGAAATTCAAAAAAGGCACGAACAATCTTGACGGTCACCGAACGGAGCTCGGTTAGTGACAGTCACCCCAGCAAAAAAGGAACACTAGCACGAGTGAGAGAGAGAGAGAGAGAGAGAGAGAGAGAGAGAGAGAGAGAGAGAGAGAGAGAGAGAGAGTGCGAGAGCTGCATAGCGTATGATGGGGAGAGTGAGACAGAGAGAGTAGCGGCTCGTCGAGCATAGAGCGAGACAGCGAGCAGTCGTCGGTCGGGCCTCTGGTCGGGTTGGGCAGAGAGCTGCCGTGCCGCGTACTCGCAGTCTTTCCTAAGTGTATGTGTGTGAATGTGCGCGAAACAATTACGAGAAAACGAAAATAAATAAAGAAAAGAGAAACAATTGTACAGTAACGCGCACGCACTCTCTTAATTCTGTGATATAAAGACCTATACACGCATTAACGCACGTATAATACGACGGACACGCACGGGGGTGTTTTAATCGATTGGTGTTGCGCGTGTAAAGTGTTGCACGGGGATCGACGACGGATTATGGGCAGCCCGAGGTGTGCATCGTTAGCGCCGCTGCTGTCGCCGCCGTCGCCGTCGCCGAGGAGAGCTGGGCAGCAGACGCATCCGGCCATCTTGAATCTGTACGCCGTCGTGCAGCAGCAGCAGCAACCTCGGAGACGATGATGAGAATCCGATCATCATCGTTCGACTGAAATTCCACAAGACAGAGACTATTTTGCTGTACGGCACTGCTCTCTGTGCTCGCCTCCTCCTCCTCCTGCCTCCTCTGCGGCCGCCCCCATATGCACTAGACTGGAACACACGACGACTCGTGCGTGCGTGCGTGCGTAAACACAATCGTACGAAAAATCGATTGCGTGTATATATATATACACACACACACACACACACACACACACACAACTGTATACATACACATAGATATCGTGCAGTCGAGGACAGCAGCAGCGTGTGCGTGTGTGGTGTGTGCCCGGGCAGGATCCGAAAGAGGCAGACGACGCGCACCGCCGAAGCAAGAGTGAGGTTAGCGCCGATGACCTTGACTACTCGTTCGTATTCACCGGCGCTCGACGCCGCATGAGCGAGGGCTCGCACCTCCTCCACCACCAACATCATGAGCACGGCCACCACGAAGATGGCACCCGAGCAACAGCACCAGACATCGGCCGCGTCCACGTCCTCGGCGTGGGCGGCGCCGACGACGACGACGACGACGACGACGTCGCAGGACAAGCCAGCAGCTACGTACACAGCTTACGTACCTATACCCGGAACTTCGGCTTCCTTCGCCGAGGGTAGGACGCCTACTGCTCTGTTTCTCATGGAGGAACCCGTCGAGGACGACAAATCCAATGACACTGGATTGCCGATGCTCAACAACACCAGTGTCATCGATGGCAAGCAGGTGTGATTTGCGAATCTCTTCTTCTTCTTTTTTGTTGTTCTTAATTTATAGCGAAAAGAAAGTCGATAGTGTACACACGTATGTGTATGTGTGCGAAAACGTGCGTGCGGAAAGAGGTTAGAAAGCTGCGGCATTGAGGGGAGCGAATCTTATTGCGGATTTTGTCTGATACCTCGTGTGCGAGAGTCTGCTGCTTTTGTATTATTTTTTTGTTCTTGTTTTTGTTTACCGGCGTACTTATAATCTGTTTTTCGAGATCGAACTGCCGATATTGGTACACTGTGTTCTAAAAAATAAGCTTGTTATATAGTTGGTTTGGTGATGGTTGATTATATATATGTAGTATAGCGATAGAACACTTGTAATAAAAATCAAATCAATAAGTTCGATCTTGGGAAATTGGAGCACGCACGGACACTGCAGACGGACAGAGAAAAAGAAAATTAAACAATTAATTTTTATAGAGTACAGCGAGCGTCAATTATGTGAGCTACATTACCCTCAATTAAATTAAATGAAATACCTGCAATTAAGATATCATCGTGTACGTTACGAAGAGTACACATGGGAATGCCAAACCTTTATAATTGCATCTGTTATGGCGCCGATTTCAATTATTAAAAAGTTTCTGTGCTGTTTGTCTAGACTGAAGAGTGTCGACATTTATTAATTGAAACCGTGAATTACATGAGTACTATTCGATTGGTTATTATTATTATCTGAATGTAAAACTTTGAATTAAATTACTTTGGCTAACATAACAATTCACTTTGAAACACTTTGATTCACAAACTAAACGCAACTTTTCGCCTGTGTCATTAAAAACCGAATCACTCGTACTCAAATTTGTCTGCGAATAATCAAAGCGATTCCGCGAAAATCCCAGTGGGACACTCACTCTAATGACATTTTATCTTTAGTATATAAAACCGTAATTCTCCGTCTGTCTGTATCTGTATATATCCGCGTATATGCCCACGCGCGTATCGAGGACATTGTCGCCGTCGTCGTCGGTAGACGTGAAAGCCAGGCAGGCGGCGAGAGAGAGAGAGAGAGAGAGAGAGAGAGAGCGCAGTCGACGACGACGATTGCGTCACTCGCGCGTATAATATTCGGTTACGGTTACTTTATATAAAAGCGCTCCAGTCGCGAGTGACTTGCTTTTGGCGGCACTGTTTGGCAAGTTTTTTTTTCATTCTACAACAATATTCATTGTTGTTTGCCAGTTTATTCTTCGTCGATGATTTCGTCAAAACAGCGTTATACACTCCTGCGAGTGAATAGTTGTCGGCGCGGTAACCAATTTTTTTTTTTGCACACTTGAAGAGTGAAAAAAAATTGCAATTACGCGTTGTTTGAATGTCGACGCTATTGCGCTCGTATAGAAGTACATCACTTGTGAGCATTGGGTTGGGCGTTGCGCGATTTTTTTTTAATGATCAACTGGGTCGTTTTATCAGGTCGCTCGTTAAGTAAACTAAGAATTTATTTTCTAAACTAATTCGACGCGCACACCGCTTAAATTGCACGACCTATATTTGCTAAAAAAAAGTGACTCATACAGTTTGTTAACGAGATTGAAACATTGAATAAAAAAAATTGTACAACAAAGTTGAATAATAATTGCATTAAAGCTTTTTTTTTTATTCTCGAGCGGAAGGACAGACGAAACGACGACGAAGAGATTCGATTATAGCAGGCGGCTACAATTATTTGCAATTCACGATGCGCGCCGCCAGCGGAATAATTCTCACTTTGCAAAAAAAAAATGTGTTTCGATCGCGAATGACTATTTATCGTACGACCACATTATACAGTCTCGTATATACAATATATACACAGAGAGAGAGAGAGAGAGAGAGAGAGAGAGAGAGAGAGAGAGAGAGAGAGAGAGAGAGACATACATTGAACCGCGCGCCGGCGAGAGATTGTCGCAATATAAAAAAAGGAATCTTTAACTTAGCGCTCTCGCGAGCTTTCTTCTCTCTCTCTCTCTCTCTCTCTCTCGTGTGGGTGATCTGGATGTGACAAGTACATTCATTTTCCTTATGCGAGCGCGCGCAGCGAAGCATCGTTATAGGGAAGGCGGAAAATTGAATTTTAACCGCGCTGACATTGACAGCCGATGTTTACGTAAATAGCCCAAGAAAATGGAATATGATCTTTAATGTGCGTGATTGATGAATTTTAGATTGGGAAATTGGAAAGTTTCGATAAGTTCATTGTTGACCGATTTTAAGAGGGGAATTGATTTATTTTCAATGTAAAACGGAACGCTTCCTTGCTTTGATTGCTCATTCATTGAAATAAATCACGAAACTAAACGCGATATAATATTTAGGCCCATATCAGCGTAATTTTTCTATTTGGCATCGCGACGTGAAAAGTTGTTCATTAAACCACTTCATATTTCACAACATGTATATTATGAAACTCGAGATTTACTTATTCGCATTAGTCACGAAAGAGATTGTCACTATGTTGCAAAATTATATACGTCGTTAAAGCGTGACATTAAAATGTCAGATGTTTTGTTATAGCTTGTATACATTCGTACATTCACTGTTGCATGTGTAACTTGTCGGGAACGTTTCTTATACGCCTCAGTCTGACTTTTTATTATTTTTAAGAATGACTTCTCACACTGTTAAGTCAAAAAAAAAATAAATAAATAACTGATGACGTATAAAGAATTTAATAATAGTCATCTTTCAATTCGGGTACGAGCAGCATCAAATTATGTGTTTAAAAGTTTATGATGAAAGTTTCTGTATAAAGTTCAAAGAAATGTAAGAAGTGATGACGATTTTTTTTTCTATTTATCAAAACAGTGGAAGTAAAATAAAATTTACATTAAAAACGCATTGAAAATATTGCACAAACAATAGTTGCGATGTCGAAGATACGTGCTATTTCATTCAGCGTTTGAAAACTACGCGATAATCGAAAAAAATTATACTCATCGACAGCATTGTGTAGAAAAAAAATTCATTATCTATTTTTTTTCTTTTTTTCTCATGTAGCTGAAGATCCTTGGCGTTCGTTAACCACTTTGACGCTATACGTTTTTATAAAATGTGTTTTCAAACAACTCTTACGTCTTACTCCAACAACTAGCTTGAACTCATTACAGAAGGAACTAAATTCCGGTAATTCATTCAATTAATGAAATGGGAGTAACGAAAAAACTTTCAACTGCAACTTATAGGGACCTCGCGACTACTTTATTTTTTGCTTAGAGCGAAATATATAGAAAACTAGGCTAGTTTGTTAAATTTTATTTTACACCGTGCAAAATTTGAAAGGTAATTGGAATGAATTACTCGTTTCGCTCAAAAAAAAATTTTTTTTTCGAAACTTGCCACTGGTCCTCGCCGTAATCAATGAAAGTTGATTAGAAACATCTGCTATCAACTTTGAACTCAATTTTCGAAATTCTATCAGCATTTATACGCCCTAAAAACACTGTACGCCCACTGTAAAAGGAAACGTTCACTAATTCGCCAACCATTCACATAGAGTACTCCAAAATGAAATTCTTTGCGAATCTTTCCAATTGAAAATAATCTGTACAAAGTTTTGACCCCGCGTCCATTCAGAAAATGAAAAATTCACACAGCGGACAGAGAGAGAACTCTGTGTTCTCCTCGTAGACGACGAGGATAGTCGGGTACTTTAATTTGTCGCTACGTGTCTGCAATGGCCGTGTGTCTGCGCTCCAGTGAGGCAGGCAGGCAGGCATATAATGGCGCCCCGACCATGCCGACCGAGTAGGAAAGAGAGAGAGAGAGAGAGAGAGAGAGAGAGAGAGAGAACTCGTCATTTCGCGAGAAGGAAAGAGTGTGCAGCGCCGCGCCCGTTCGTCGAAATAGTAGTCGCTTGCTGCTGCTGGTGGTGGTGTGTGCCTCTCCTCTCCTCTTCTCTCGCAGTAAGTCTAGTTCTATCAGAGATAGTACAGTAACAATATACAGCAGCAGCAGCAAACCTCGTCGTCGTCGTCGTCGTTGTCGCGAATAGCTATAGCTGTTGTATGTGCGTGTATCGTGGTATGAGAGCTTAGTAGCGCGAGGAGGCGCTCAACTCTCTCATCTCCTCGAGTTGTGTGTGTGTGCCGCCGCCGCCGTAGCCGTAGCCGTAGCCGTAGCCGTAAGCCGCCGCCGATATCTGGGTGTCCTCTAAAAATATAAATTCCAAGCACCGTGTCGGCACACTGCCCGGCGCAGCCAGGCGGCGGCCCGCCTTATAACGCACTGCTTTTTTTTCACGCCTCTCTCAAGTAAGTCGACTCTCTCTCTCTCTCTCTCTCTCTCTCTCTATAACTGTGTGGCTCTCTCTCTCTTGCTTGACCTATGTATGTGTGCACGACCGACGACGACGACGACGGTTTTTTTCGCGATAATGTCGCTCGATCGACTACCAAGTGCCATTCGCCGAGTGATTAGAAAAAAAAATATGGCTGACTTGAGGTTCGTATCGTGCATGTGAAATTGTGCGAGAGAGACTTTTTGCCGTTCGCTTTCCCCGACGTGTGTGTGTGTGTGTGTGTGTGTGTGTGTGTATGTGTGTGTGTGTGGTATCGGTCTTTCGACTCGCGATATCAATTTGGCCCCAATCGTTTGCATCTGTTTTGTAGCGAGAAACCGAACGAACGGAATTATGCCTAGATATATAGATTGATTTAACAGTGTGGCAGATGTTTAAAGTACGATGTATATAGACGAGTTTAGAAGGCTACTGCCATACGTGGCAAATCTTTCCAATGGTCAAGATTCGCACTGACCAATTGCACTGCTCACTGAGAATTGATAAGCACGCTATCTTTACGCTTTTATTGGCAAAACGAGAGAGAGAAAAAAAAAAGAAGAAGAAAGAAGAAAACGTTTCTCTTGATGCTATAGTGCTGCCAATATATACATTATACACACATACACACCTATGAATCATCAAATATTTATTCTGTTTAAATTCAGAAAAGCTGCGATATACTTTCGAGTGAGCGACGACTTGGATGTGTTGCTGTTGTTACTAGGCTGATTCTATTTGCTAATCTTTCGATAAATAACTCGTCAATTACATAAAGGCGCTTTTATCATCAGCTACTTTCTTCATGCTCAGTCATTTATTGTGTGCTCGTTTTTTCTTGAATATTTTGAAACTTGATTAGCATATGATTGATAAGGTTTCTTATCAATTATTATTCTTCATTAAAATACATTTATTACTTATGCAGATCGGATATCCAAAGATTCTTGATTCAAATCTTGACAAAAAATAATTTAACATTTGATTTGCTCAAGTAGTTGATATAAATATTATGATTTGGAAAATTTAATCTTTTGTGTAGCTCATGAAAGAAAACATTCCTTTTACTTGGGAGTATTTGAAGTTCAATGAATGACAATTGAATACCTATCTTGATCTCATTTTGATGTGTCTGACATTAATAATGAGAAGAAGAAAATTAATGTAACTGCCATGATATCATGTTTATTATCATTTCTAACATGGCACTGTTGATAATCAAGTGAACAAGTTTGTTTCATTATAAAATTGAAAAGATTCTCTCTATTTACACGAATTATGTTCATTCAACCTTTACCAATAGGGGATTTTGTGAGTGTAAAGATACTCGATCAGAGTCATCAATGAACACATTTGGTTTCAACTCTGAATGTGGAACAGCATCTTCCGTCTAAATTGAACGACATAGTTCCCTTATTTGATAAGTTAAGAAAACGTGTTTTTTCCCATATTAGTCTAGTTCAGTTAAAAGTATTGTATTTCATTGCAGTATGAAATCATACAACTTTATATCACATTGAATTTTACATTACTGCGAATAGAGTGATAGTTTTACTGGGAACAAAATAACCTCAGTCCAAGCTGATAACTTTGTTCTTTCTTGTGAAAGTTTTGAAAACTTGATAAATTTTCATATCCATTGGTAAAGTAAAAAAGAATTTTCTTAGTAAAATCATAAAATAGTGTGTCAATTTGTTTCTACATAGTTACATAATATGATAAATTGCTTTCCGTATCATAGTTTGTTATTTACAATAAACAATCTTTTGTTTCTTATCGTCTGCTGCAAATTTATCTCATACTTTTTGTTGGTCTTATCAGGAAAACGTGATTAACACTACCTCATTTTATATTGTTTTTCTCTACCAGTGAACTAATATTTTTGCATTAAAAGAATACTTGAACCAAGAAATTCTATTATATTACAGGAAGAACCTGCAACTCTGTCAACTTTAAACGAAGGGGAGTTGCGAGCGTTGTTGGATGAAGCCATCACATACAAGTGTCCTAAGGACCGTGAGGGAAAGTCCAATCTTTTCAAGGTACTAAATTATTTAAGTAGTTGTGAGTTCTTTTGTCAGACAAAGAGTTTCAACTTTCGACCATCTCATCTTGTCTTGCAAGAATTTTCATGATTAAGCAGAATGTCGAGTAAACTTGGATTGTGTTTTTAAAATTAGTTTAGCATTTATGATACCTAACTTTTGAAATCTAGAACATTGCTTAGTCACCACAACCGATACTCTATTGTTAAATTGGTTATTACTCAATTCAATTGAGCTGAAAATCTTTCTAACCTTAAAATTGGGTCATGAAAAAAAATTAGCCAGCTCACTCATACCTATAGCAAGATTTTTTTAAATAACTTTTAGAATTCTCAAATCCCTATCAGAATTTTTGACTAAAAAGATCTGCAATAAAGGTTTCCTTATTGTTTTGATTAATTTTTTTTTATTCATTGTTTATTATTTTTTCTTATGATGACTGTTGAGCAAGTTAAACACTTGGTGAATTTGATTAATTTTCATTTGCCAAAAAGACAAAAGAGCATGATTTTTCTTACACACAGATACTTTCCAGTCTTACATCCTTCAATTCATAACTTTTGTTAAGTGCTTTTAGTTGCTTCTTGCGCTAGTGACAATGTTTAATATATAATTTTTAATTTCTACATTATTGAATTTTATTTACGAAAGAAATCATCAGAATAGCGCAGAGTGATCAATCGTATTATACTTTGTTATACAGGCATTACATAACTTTACAATCTATTGTTATATGTTGTTTCTTTGTATTCAAGGAGTTTATGTAAAATCTTGTTATACAGATCAAAATTATTGTTATGATTTGGATAAAAGTTATTAGCTTTGACATTTTCAAAAAAAGAATTCACTGTGTAGTAGATGATTGTTGTATTGAAATTTGTTTGATTGATTATTCAAAATTTAAATTGTAATTTTGAAGAAATGCTTGTCAGGTGTCTTGGATTATTGTTCTAAAATGTTTAGCTTGCTAAATGATCCAAAGTGCCCATGACAGCTGGCAAGAGCGAAGCGGCGTTAACGTATTGTAACGTGTTGTAAAGAGATTATGTCGTGTAAAAATGCGTTGAAAATAAAAAAAAATAAAAGCAAGGAAACTGACGAAAGCAATGTGGGTTGTTGTGGTGTGTGTGGGGTGAAAATAGGAGCTGCTGCAGGAAGCGGAGGCCGACGAGAGCGAGGAGAGTCGTTGGGCGAGCGTGACGAGCGGTGCCGGGCGCTGCCTGCCCCGCGGTTACGGCGGCGGTGGAGCTGGCGCCAGCTCGAGACGTCACAATCATCGTCGTTGTGGCGACTCGGTGTCCGAGCACTTGACCCACGGCGGTAGCCTGCAAAATTTGGCTCGCGACGACTTTGACTCGACGACCAATAGCTTGGCGTATCTCGCTTCTTCCTGTCATCCACGGCATCGTGGCAATCTCAAAGCCAACAACAAGAAGTCCCACTCCAGCGTGTCGGCCAGGCAAAGGGAGGGTGGCTCGCTACCATCCAACGTCAACGCCACGCACAACTTTGCCAACTTTGACTTGGCGTACGAGAGGAAGGTACGCTCTACTGCCGAACGTCATTTTTTTTATTGAACTCTTTGCAAGCGCGCTTTCTTACTCTTTCTGCCTCACTTTTCCTCGAGTACCTATTGTTGAGCATGTATCTTGGAACTTGTCTATCGAATAAGGAAAATTGTCGATATTTTTGTTTATTCACACCACTTATGTTACGTGAACCATCTGAATTGTTTGGCTCTTTTTGCTCTCAGTGTTGTATCTATCTCTTTGTATAATCTTTCCTTGTTGATTCTGTTTTTAATATCATATCTATCACATTTCAGAAGGGTTTGTCCGAAGAAAAAAAGTCACTGTACGATTGGACTAACAAAGAAAAATCCAAATCTTTGGATAAACCTTCTTACGATCGTTACTCTAAGAAAGAAGATAAAGAGAAGGACAAAAAAGATAGTAAATTAAGTGGTTCATGTGACATTGAAAGTGAATTGCGAGACAAACGAGGCGGCAGTAACAGGGGGAAGCTTGGAGCAAATGAGATGCTTGATTCAGACAACCCACCTCCGGAATACAATAAACAAGATTGTATGGTCAGTGGTCTCGAAGACTTTGAGGTTTGTATTCCGATAGAAAAAAAAAACAAATTCTAAACAAAATTACGACTTGGCTACAATCATCCGAGATTCGAAATTTTATGAGAAACAACAAAAGATTTAGCTGAAATTTAGCGATCACTCTGCGTTCAAAAAATACTTGTAAAAATATATATATATCTGGCACACTGGATGTTTTAGCGTTTCAACAACAGAAAACAAAAATCGAAACAAAATTGTCACTAGCGCACTGAGAAACGATCGATAATTGAAAATAACTTGTGTGTGTTGTAGCAGTGGTAGAGCTTTTTCGCAATCGATATTGCAATTGTCATCAATTTTTAACTAGCAAAGAAAAAAACCTAACGCATCGTTCGAGTTTCGAATACGCTTTTTTTCCCCTGACCTCAAAAAAAAAATAGAGCGCTAAATGTAAAATGCTTCTTGAAATAACTACGACGAGATAAAAAGAAAATGTGCATTTGCGCAATTGCAGGCGAGTGTAATAAGCGAGCGAAATGCTTCGGCAGCGCTCGGAGGTGTTCAGAGGCCTCGTTCCCTGGACGCTGAGGACGAGGAGGGCACTGAAATGAAAGTTATCGATCACCGCCGGCCGGTACAATTCATAACGCGCGCCACCCTGGACATACCTCAAACACCGGTCGACTCGACGATCGAGTTCCCAACCTTCCGCGAGCATACCACTAAGCTGGATAAGTCGAAAATCAATGTGAACGGCACCGAAGGGACGAGCAGCAGTAGTAGTAGCAGCACCATACCGTTCGCGCCCTACAACAACGCTGTAAAATGTGTCATGAGCGGACCCTCGAGCGTTTACTCGGTTATGTGGCCGACACCTAACATTTCTATGGGTAAATATTGCAAACCAACTTGATTTATTTCGTTACAAAGTTGACGACTGCTAGATACTAATGTGACGAAAAAAAAAACAATAGTTTCTAGGTTGACAGCACAGCATATCGCAGGCAAAGAATCGTCCTTATCCGGTGAGAAAAAGTCGTTCGATGAAAACGGCAACGCCGTACAAGGTTACAACGGTGAGCGTAAAAAGCCACGTCGGAAGAATGCGCAAGAGCCCAACGTCATAGTTTACCAGGCGGAAAACGTCAAGGGTCACCGCGACGACGAAGACATCGACAGTCTGCTGAGCTTCATCGAGAACAAAGAGTGCAAGAGCAAGAAAGGCAAAACGAGCAACTCTGTCAAAGTGAAAACTACCGCCAACACAAAGTCAAGGTCTCGCGACAATAAAGACATCAAGAGGGAACAGATCCCCACGAAATTGCAAAAGTCCAACTCCCTTGAGGAGATTTCGAAAACTAAACTCGAGGATCTCACTACCGAGAAGAGCACGACCTCCAGTGGATCTAGTAGCGTTTCTAGCCAGCATGGTAAGTCTATCCAGATAGGTTGTTTAACTGATTAAAGTCGTTTCTATGAGAATGAGTTTTTTTTATGTGCAGGCTCCATAAATCTAGCTCTACGTCGTGCAAAGCAACGAAGCACCGGTGACACATCAGCTGTCGATTCACGAGGCGATCGTCGATCCTGGGGCACAGAGGAGGGCCAGTTGATTTATTGCAATGACACCGGTGACGACTACGGCAGTCGTCGCAATTCGGTGAAAAAGAATAACGTCGAATACGAGGCGGAAACCGAATTCCACGTTGTGACCAACAAGAAAAAGAAAACTAAGAAGCAACGTAGGAGTTCAAGTGGTGGCAGAGCGCAAAATCTGTCGGGTTCAGGCTCTTATCTCCAACGAGGCCGCGGCTTCTCCAACGATTACAGAACGCCATTGTCTCCGGAGCTTAGACGAAAATCCGCCAGCAGCATGCCTCCAAGGTAATAAATAACTTGTCCATTATACCTGCTCAGCTCTCTTTATTCGGTAGTCAAAAATATAAATATCTTGTTTTGCAGTGACAAATCGGACAGTAGTGACTTGGACTCGGTTCATTCGCTGCCGGTGACGTCGAACTCATCGAAACACAACTCGTCAAAGACTGCAAACTCATCGTCGAGTGCCCCGCAGGCGAGCTACGCCGACATTGCGCGCATGGCGTCGCTCAACATGTCGACCAACCCCGTTATGAACATATCGAATCTAATGTCGAGCAGCCTGATGAATGCACAGACGTGGCCTAGTGTGACATCGTCCAAAAATTCCTCGGAAGCCGATAAACTTCCGAATGCCGATTACTACCCCAGCTTGGACGAGTTGCAGCACTCGGATCGCAAGTCGCGACAGCACAGTTTCGCCCAACAAGGCACTAGTCTCAGTCTCGACAAGCCACCCTCGCCGACCAACTCAACCAAGTCAAAAGCGTCGCCGGAGAATAGCAAGAAAACCGACGAAGAGGCTATCAGCAAAGTCGTCAAGTACGTGCAAGACATCGAGAAAATGAAACAGCAGCAACAACAGCAACAGCAGCAGCAACACAGTCAATCGCAACAGGATAGCAAACAGTCGAGCAACAATTCTAGTCCTAACTCTAACGATACTACACCGACCAATCCACTGCCTACGAAGTTACCCGGATCTCCGACGCAGACGGCGGACGCAGAAAGCAATAGTGGCGAGAATAGCAGTAAGGACTCGAGTGCCAGTTCGAAAAACAGTGCGAGGATACGCAAAACTCATCCACCAGGTACTCGTGAGTTTTCAAGCACGCGAAGCCGCTCCCAGGCTGACGAGTCGCGTGATCAAAAGAAAATTCAGAGTCACCCACCGGAAGAGTCGATCCAGTCGAAGCCTCCCAGTAACCCTCCAGTTCAGCCACCGGCGCTGGAAGACACAAAGGATCCGAAAAAGGTCGCCAGTAGCCATAACGTCACGGCTGGTCCGTCCGAAGCTACTAACGAGCCGACCAAGCCGAGGATCATTATGAGCTCCAAGCCTGTTGTCCTTCAGTCTCGGCCAATCGATGCTGACATCATACGTGTAAATAAAACTGATAGGCTTCCGAAAGCTGTGAAAGACCAGCCAGTCAACTCGAAAGAGACCACAAAAATCTATTATCCCCAACAGGTAATGTGATAGCATTACATATATTTTTCTCTAAATGTTTCGCAATCCTTTTTTCAAACAAATTATTAATGAATATTTGACTTAGATTCCTGTCGTCCAAATGAACTGTCGGCCAGAGAAGCCAGTCGATGAGGCTGAAAGCAAAAAATCCAAGCAACCAAATAACTTCAACAAGCACGAAAAGGAAGCTAAAGTAGCGGAACCTCAGCCAGTTAACAAAACGAGCACATCAACAGCCGTGAGACCAGCAGTGATTCTCTTTGACGAGAATATTACCGACCAAGCAAGGAGTACCGAATCCGAGTCAAGCGAGTTAACCTTTGGCTTCGAAGTCAACGAGGAACTCCTTCTTTCCGAAGAAGAAGACGAGGGAACTCCGATGGCTAGTCCAGACTTGTCGCGTTTCTCAATATCACCGCCAAACTTCAACAGGCAGCCGCCCATGTTCGACAAGCACGTCAGAATAGAGAAATTCCCTCCGAATTACCAAATAAATCCGACTTATATACCGATGCATACGCTGCCGCCGCATCCAGTGATAGTGCAGACGGTGCCGTTCATGAACTGCCAAATGAGATTCCAAGCGCCTTACGTGGTGGCACAGCATCCGCCTCCGCCACCACCGCCAGCGGCGACTACCATCGTCGAAAAGTGCCGGAATCAGCCCAAGGAGGACTTCTCTTCACGTTTCATTGCCCCTGATGAAAACCACGTACAAAAATTCAATCACGACAAGATTGTTTCATTTGTCGGATTAGGTAAGTTTGTTGACTCAGTTCTCATATTTCTATAGGCTGACGTAATTCCGATGATAATTAATATGCTCTTTTTGTTTGATTTCATGACATCAGCATGGGACGACGTGATGCGAGAATCAGGATCAGCATCATCGAGTCGAGTGCAGTACTATAGTGGACAGTGAAAAATTGTCATTAACAGTAGACTATTTAAAAGACAAAGTGCTTTAAACACATAAAACTAAAAAAGAAACTAAAAAATTGATTCTACATAAGTCTCAACACATCCATAATTTCATGAAATACGTACATGCATCTATTGCTACATACATTTAATCATAATGAAATGAACTGCCTTGTTTTGTTATGCATCTGATCTTAGTGCTCGTTTAGTGCTGGTGCGACGTGAATTTCGTGAAATAATTTCGAAAAAAAAAAGAAGGGCGCAGTTGAACTGCGTCTTCAATAAAAGAAAAATTGAAGAAAAAAAAATACTTTCGAACCTTAGTAGGGAGAACAGTTGTGATGAAAGATTATATTGATTCAAGCAGTGGAAAATTGAACATTGAATCAACGAAGCCGAAGTGGCGCAGCCTAGTGCCTCAGGAGGTAGCAAAGTGTGTATATAAGTGAGTTCAAGCGCGCAACGCGAAAAAAGTGCGAGCGAGAGAGTTACAGAGAAAAAAAAAAACAAGGTATTTCGATAAACCTTGGAACACGTGTACAGCGCCTCGCGGAACAAAGCGAAGCATCGATAATATATCTTGTAGGGTTCACACCAGTCACTTTTATTTATCGAAAGTAAAAGACTAAATCCATATATACTGCGGAAATCAAAAAGTTCGGAACTTTATGGCGCTGTTCAATTATGAAAAAAAATGAATCGCTAGATTCGTTTTTTTTTTCTGTCTGTAGACAACGCGAATGTATATAGTTTATAAAAGGTTCCCTCTGCGAGGGAAAACAACTACCAAACTGTCAAAGAGCTTAGAAGTGAAAATTGAACGCGTTTTGGTTTTTCGTGGCATTATGGATAGTTCAAGCAAGTTTCGGATTAAGGTATCGGAAATCGAAAGTCTCGTAATTCGGAGCCAAAATTGGCGACGAGAATGTATAGTGAAGACAGTGCGAGTATATCTTACATACTTCCTAAATAAACAAAAGCACAGACGATTTTATCAGTCGTCTTTTCATGCATTGGCTGAATTCATCAAAACCGTGTGGATTCAGATTGACGTATTTAAGACAAGATCGTTCAGCAATGCAAAAAAACTTAAATCAAGCGTCTAAGCGAGTATAAACGATAACGTGTGAATAGTGTTTACGGGAATCGTTGAATTTTTACACAAACACTCGCTTATTTAATAATCATAAGTAAATAACTCTTAAGTAAGTGTAAATGGTAAAGGATAAAATGTGCTTGTGGTTGATTGCGGACAGAATCGTTTTAGAAATCGTTACGCTAGTTAGAATTTTTTTTTGTTTATGCAAGAAAATTGCTGTTCGAAAGTTTGCTCAATGAAATCCCTCGATGAGTTCGTATCCTCTGGTATAAATAGTCTGTAAATATATAAATATTTATCGATTAAGGAAATGGAAAGACTATTTGTAGAGAAAAATGGAAAAAGTGTTTTCCTATTTACTGTAACATTGCAAGATGAGGACAATTGAGTATTACACGTGATTAAATGCGAATAATAGATATTTATGTTGACATTTTTCTTTATTTTACTTTACGGATTATCATATTTTTTCAATTTCACGTTACTAATCTCTAGATTATAAAATAGATACTTTCACACGTTAATAGATGATTTATTCATAGTATGTTAAAATTTTCATCCAACCAAGTAGCACAAATTAGCACTAAAAGGTATTTTTCTAAACTTTGGAACAACAAAATACGGGTATTTTGAACATGAAAAATTTCCCCCCTCCGTGCCATGTAAACTACGTCTTTGGTGGCAATCGCTTCGGCGTGTTGAGTCATTAGTAACCGAAGCAAAGAATAGTAAGTCATGCTAATTGGTTTTAGCGATTCGGACTCTTTTTTAAGGCCCCCCCCCCGGACATGTATATAGATATACAAATACGTGTGAAAACAGGCGACCCTTTGCTCCGTGATTATTTTTTGATGCAATAAAATTGAGATTCGACAGATTTATGATAATACCTTTTGCTATGTAGTTTGCGTTAAAGCAGTTCCGAATTATTTTGTGCAGCCGTTTTATCAGAATAACATCCAAAAAGTCACGATCAAAATTCAGGCTATAAAATTAATAATAAACAAAGAGCACGCTCACATTTGTTTTGTTTACGTCGATGACAGATTTACTATTCAATTTCTAATTTTGTTTCTGACTAAATAAACTGCACAGAATTATCCGAAATGGCTTTAGCGCAAACTATATACCAAAAGGTATTGGTCATAAATCTGTCGAATCCCAATTTTGTTTGATCAAAAAATAATCGTGGAGCAAAGGGTCGCCTGTTTTAACACACATTTGTATATCTATATATAGATGTCCGGGGGGCCTTAATAACTGCTTATTTTCTTTTTTGTTTTGTTTTGAGCATTCAGTCAACATTAGAAACTTGTTTTTCAATGAAATGTATATAATAAACGTACTTGTAAGACCAAGCAGCCTTAATATTTTTGAAGATCAAGTTTATTTTGCAAAACTGGCCAGATAACCTTTCATGAGTCAAGTTTCGAATTTTTTTTATAGACTTACTGCAGTTTCTATAGATTTATTTTTATTTGCTTAAAAAAATTGTGATTCTCTGAAATAAAAAAAAAAAGTCGAAATGATAAATGAAATGGAAATTTTTTTAAAAAGAAATTTCAAATCTATTTTTGAGTTCAAAAATTCAAAAGTAGTTGAATCAATGAATTTTATCCCAACTTTTAATGAAATATGTCTATACAGTTTTTTAAACGGAATAATTTTATCGTCATCAAAGTCGTATAAAAAGAACGTTACTTGGTTAATGTAATCGGGATTTCATCCGTTGACCGAAGAATAAAATGCAAGTCTTTAGGAATAGATTGCAAACAAAGGCTTAATTGAATCATTCATTAAATTACTAGTAAATAACATTATTTTGATGAAACTTTCGAGCAGCAATATTCGGTTAAAGGAATGAATGTCTATCGATGAGAGAAATAAAAACATATAACAAAAGTAATAACACTCTAACGAGTGTCGCTTTATCACAGAGACATGTGCTCTACCCGAATAAGGAAAAAAGTGATTGCGAGTAACCTTTTTAGTATTAAGCGCTAATCATTTTCTAATTCACACACACACACACACACACACACACACACACACACACACACACA
>JAWWMK010000021.1:4531573-4546172 GCA_035047105.1 Galeopsomyia nigrocyanea | reverse complement strand
TATATATTAAATAAATAAATCTTCGACTTATCTTCTGTTGGTTTTTCTTTTCTGAAAGATATACATGAGACTTGTTAGGTAGATTAAAGTTCTTTGTTGTTGTTTTCCCCTTTTTCTTTCATTTTTTTTTCTCTTGTTATTAAGAAAAAATGAAGTGTAAAAAGTGAGACAGATGATAAACACGCACTATACGTTTAATATAATCAGTTTTATTTAACAATTATGTAAATGTCAAAAAATTCAAAGTTTCTTTTTTTTTCTTTACACGCTTTTATTTAACACACCTAAGTTATTTACTGTAAATGATATAAAGTGTTCAAAATTTGCATTTTATTGTATTATTGTGATTAAATTTTTCGAAAGACAAACTGACATTACGTTGAAAATTGCGGATTGTATACTATACTATGTAAAGGCGAAGTTCGTAGTTGTTTTAATACATCAATTTTGTTATACTACTAAACAAGGTTTTCAAAACTTTGACCCGAATTGCGGAAAATTCATATACTTTGAATCATGAATAATCTTCTTGAATAAAATTGGAATTATTAACTTCACACAATTTTTCAAATGTTTTCAAAATATAACTTTTTTTCTAGTTTCTGTAAAAAAAAAAATTATCTATTATATCGCTTATATTTCAATCTTGTAATAAATATGTAATGTAAGTAATAATAGTATTTTTTAAAAGTATATTATAATGTTTTAATGAATCATATTTACGATAACCATAATTATATTTGTCAATAATCGATCTCATTGCATCACATTATTATATCAAGTACTTAGAATCTCGCAAAATTTCTATTGTTTCAATAATATTCACGACTTGATAAAAGAAATAGTAGTTTCCATTTTCAATTGTGATATGCACGATAAATTATGTAAAAATTATAAAAATATCAATGAAATTTTTTATTGAGATTTAGAACAAATTGTAATCATAGGAACGAATTTAACTGAATCTTGATTCAAGATTCACAAAACGTACTCTCTGGAAACTTCATTGAATAGTAACAACTTCCAATTTGAAAATAAATTACATGTGAAGCACTCCTACTACGAAAAGTTTGATATCAATCAAAAATGGCACTTTCACTTTTCGTTAACAATTGAAGTGATGTAGTCAAAATGATGCAAAGTGTTTATGGTTTTCAGCATAGTTTTTCATGTTTTCATGTTCTAGATCTTTGCATTTTTTGTTATCGGGAAAGAGTTACGCACGAATTTTCTTTACTACCAAGCATTTTAATTTCCTGCAAATAAACTGTTAATTATTAAAATTTAAACGAGACAAACTTTTTCCTCTAACAAAAATGCTACACAACAATTTGACAATTGGTATGACTGATAAAGCATATATCATTTCTCTCGATCGAAGACTGTTAAAAAAATAACTTTCAAAATAACAAAAAAAAACATGTCAAGAAGAAAAGCGTGGTAAGGATAAGAAAGTATTGAATGCTTACTCGACGACTTTGAGCGTTTAATCATGTAAAGCTGTATAATATTTGTTATTCGGTGTTGAACACTTTTTCCATATTCTGTATATAACATACGTATATAAACGCGCATTATTAATCGATTAACGATCAATGTCAAATAAACAAAAACAAAATCTTATCCGACTAATATTCAATACCTGGCATTACACATATACGTAAACATGTATCAGCGATATGTCTAGGTATATGTATAATTGAAAAAAAAAACGATGTATACATAGTTGCAGTTGATCGGCAAGTGTGTGTGCGTATAGCGAGTGTATGTGTGCAAGAGTATGTGTTTGTATGTTTAGTTGGCGAAGAAAAATGATTAATAAATAACAAAAAAAAATTTCGCATGCTTGAGTTAATTGTAATTGCGTGTGTACGGTTGATGTGTACATATACATTATAACTATTATTACTATATGTGCATAGTCGATTGGGAGCGAAAGCCCAATTTTGCGCGTGGACTAAGTGGACGAAGAGCGAGCGAAGATGGTGTGAATTTAAAAAAGAAAATTAAAAAAAAATGAAGTCGAATGCGAGTTATACAAAGAGACGAGGAACACGAAAGGATTATCGTTGCCAACCTTTAGTACGTTGCCAAAGTCCCTTTTGTGGGTTCGAAAAAAAAGAGAAGTCAGCGTAATCGGCGGGCAAACGAAACTCTTGTGCCTCAGCTCGAAAGTCTTTGGTTTTTCTTTGGAGCATTCGATTTAGCGAACTTAGTTTTTAGATGATATATAAGATTTGAAGTACTCGATAATGTGCGTTGATGAATAATTTTTGCAAGGATTTCAATCGTATCCTCCTCCCCCTCTTTCCCGCTTGCTTGTGTGCATCATCATATGCAATTTCGACAATGAAATAATGGAAAATAAATTAGTTAATTATAGTTTTGTCATTGCTTATCATGTTTATTTAGGAGGTTTCATTGACGTACGATTATTAACGAAAAGAAAAGAAAAACAACACAAAACTTTGCATTACAAAGTTTTAATTTTTATTTATTCTTTTGTATGTAAAATAAACAGAGAGTTGAATGAATAATTGAAGTAGGCGAATACAAGCGCAAGAGTTTCTAGCAATGCTTTTACGCGCTTCTTTACGGGGAGCTACGTTTCTGGATTTTTAGTTACCCTAATAAGCAAAACAATACGAACGCAATAAAATAATCGAATGAAATTCGGTAATTCCCTGTATGCAATATATATATATTCTACTTGAAATCTCATCGCTTTGCTGTTTTATACTTTTGTCGTTTAGCATATCGATTAACGAATCAATCGCGTCCAGAAAAGTATCTCCCAGCCGTCGTTAACTATACTTTGTTACATTAATCTTTAACTAAAAGCGAATAAAAACATTTAAAAAAAACAAATCTTTGGTTCGTGAAACACAGACGATAGGAATATAAAAATACGGACACAGATCATGTATTCATGTAAACTATTGTATAAAAATAAATAACAAAAAAAATGGGGTCGAGCATGAAAATAAAGAAACAATCACAAAAAGAAAAACCGCAAAAAAATGTAATGTGACGTGGAAAAAAAATTGAAAATAAGTTTCACTATTGAAAACAATAAACAGGAAACGGAACAGAGAAAAGAGACATTTTTTTCTCCTTATCATGTACGACGAATGGTGGACATTGAAGGGATGATATAAATAAAAATAAATTTAAAAAAACGTAGTGTCGCTATATTGGCCTTTAACGCTATATATTTTATCTGCGACTCATACAAGCTTTGCGTACGGTACTGTGATATGTCGCTGTTTATTCATTTTTGTTGCACACGTTCAAATGAAGTCACACTCATATATTGGAAAATGCAGCGCTTGTTAAATACAATTAAAGTAAAAAAAAAAGCAAAGAAAAACGATAATGAAACAAACAAAAAAAATTAAGTGGTATGCATGGAAGAGTATGTGACAAAGAGAGTCGTAGCGAGTGAAAGCGAATGAGTGAGAGGAATGAACAGCGAGGAAACGCGCAAGAAAAAAAATTAGGTAGTGTGGTAGAGGATGAAACAAGGAGAAAAAACCAATTTTTTCGAGAAAAAAAAAATTACGAAGAATGAGTACGAGCGAAATCAGGCTGAACATTTTAAAGTCGAAATCGTTAGATACTAGTAATCATCACATCCGGAAGAAATGAATCATCAGGCGACGATGAAGATATTTCTCCTCGTCGTTGTTCGATGCGCCAGAGCAATTCCTATGTTCGTGCGTTCCATATCTGCGAAAGTTAATAAAAGAGGAATAATGTTCTCAACAAATATTTTATTGCTCGATTTTCTCATTTCCTGCTTATCTCCCTAATTCCAACTACAAATTATGACCGCTTGTATTTTAAATCATCATAGAATCTAATAACTTAATGAATTTTATGAAATTTATTTATATTTATATTTATGATGTTTTATGATTTGTAAAAAGCTCGAAAAAAAGAATTCCAATCACGGACATAATAATACATTTTGAATTGATGAATGGATTGAAAATATAAATGCTCTGAAAATTTCAAATTGTATCAGACTAAATTTGAATGAAAAATGTTTTATGATGAAAAATATGAACCGAAAAAAGTGTGAATACTTGTTTACTTTATTCGAATAGCTTTCATTTTTAATTAAGCACAGTGAACTAGTCTATTATTCAAAAATAAAAACTTTTTAATTTCAACAATTTTAATTATTTTATTTGAACGCGAATTGACTTGTATAATTAAATAATACAGTGGCATGTGATAGGTAATTCTAGTGCTATTGTTACGTTAAGGGAGTCGTTAACATTTTTTCATTGCTGGTCATGATGAAAGCTCAGTGCTCGTGTTATTTATTATTTTTTGTCAATTAAAAATATTTTTTTAAAACATACGCTTACTTTTTTGACATATTATTACAATTGGGCACTTTAGAATACATTTCGATGATCTTGCATCAAGTTTGCTCATGGCCAATCACTTAATTTTTTTTTTTTTAAACGCATGACTGTGTAACAGCTTTTATCAACATGGCGTCATAATGGCCGCTCAAGCTTCTCGGGCTGGCGGGGATCACCACCACGTGAAATCGCATCGTTCAGCGGAGCGAGTGCTGTATGTATTTTTACAAAAAACAGATATTGAATTAAACATTATTGTCAATCATGAAGTCAGATTCTGGATTTGTTAAAGGTAAATTTCGGACTTATTTTATTACATGTATATATTTTTTTAGAAGGATAATAACACAAATCAGAATAATATTGAAGGTTATGTTTGTGTTTTGATTTTGACGCTGTTGTCAAAATCCATTGATCGATTGATTTTATAGAAAAATATCAGCGGTAAATGAAATAAATCAATATTACAGAAGATGGAGATAGCAGTGATGATGATGAAATTCAGATGAGCGATAATGAAGAAAGTATGAACGAGTCCAGTGACGATATATCGACCTCTGATTCTGATGACGATGATCAAGCCAGTAATGCTAATGCAACAGGTGAATAAGTTTATTTCTATAATAAAATTGTAATCTTGTTTGATTAACTCATTGTTCTACTGAGGCACAAAATTAAAATCGAATTTCATCTAAACTATTTGTTTTCTCGAAGAACAAAATGATCCAGGACCATCTTCATTGAATGGAGCAAATGATGAAGAAGAGGAGGAAGATGAAGTAGTAAAAGCTATTTTAAAATCAAAAGAACTTCACAGAGATCATCCCCCAGCTATTACACTTGATGATATTATGGCTGATATCTGTTTTCATCCTAAAGAAGATTTAATTGCATTAGCTAGTATTACTGGAGACGTTTTGTTGTAAGTTTCAATATATTTGTGTCATGTATTTGAATGTAATTTGTAAGTTTTATTTATTTGTTTTTTTCTTCAGGTATAAATATGGCAATGAAGAAAATGAACTAAAATCAACCATAGAACTGCACGAAAAAGCTTGTAGGGACATTGAATTTAGTGAAGATGGTAATATTTTATATTCAACTGGCAAAGACAAAACAATTATGTTGAGCGATGTTGCAACGGAAAAGTTGATTCGGCTTTATGATGAAGCACATCCGTAAGTAACATATCTGTTACAAAAATTTGATTAAATTTTGTATAAAACTATCTTTTTTTATATCTAGAGATCCAATTTACTCCTTGACAGTGATAGATGAGAACTTATTTTCAACTGGTGATGATGAAGGAACAGTGAGATGTATGAATTTTAATTTTAAAATATTACTATTTAGAAATTATTTTAAACACTAACTCAAACTTCTCATTTCAGTGTGGGATTGTAGAAAGCAAGGTTCTGCACCAGTATTTTCCTTAAAAGAAATGGACGATTTCGTTAGTGCCATGATAACAAATGATGACAAAAAATATCTAGCATGTGCTAGTGGAGATGGTACTTTGACAACTTTTAGTATAGGAGGCAAAAAATTACACGTTCGAGTAAGAATATTGATTTTCCAAATTTAGTATTACCTTTGATCTCGTCACTTGAATAAATATCCTTTCATTTTAGACAGAAGATTATCCACAAGAATTAACATGTCTTGGATTATTTAAACATGGAAGAAAAATTTTAGCTGGTGGAAGCAAAGGAAACTTATTCCTCTTTAATTGGGGTGAATTTGGACTTCATTCCGATGAAATACCAAGTTTAACAAAGAAATCTATCAACTGTATGATACCAATTACAGAAACTATTGTAGTCACTGGCGGTGAAGATAAAGTGTTGAGGTATGTATAAAAATTTCGTTTAATTTTGTTTGGTAAATTGCAACTGAATGAGAAACATATGAACAAGATTACTTTTGTATTATTAGGGCTACTAGTCTGTTTCCCAATAGACAGTTAGGAATTGTTGGACAGCATGATTTATCTGTAGAATGTTTAGATATTTGCAGTGATGGGACTATCATTGCCTCATATTCTTATGACAATACCGTTAAGTTTTGGAATATTAGTTATTTCGAAACATTAAATGTATCGCAACCTGTAAAAGGTGGAAAACAAAAACAAATTAAGCATAATTTACCTAGCAGTAAATTAGATAATGCATCAGACTTTTTTGCTGATCTCTAAAGAATAATCACTGTAAATTATTATGTATGATATATAGTAGATTACTACCCAAGGCCGCGAAAGTATTAGCAAGCCCATAGCACGTGTAAAAAACACGTGCCATGGGCTTGCTAATCTCGCGGCCATGGGTTGTATACTATTTTTTTGACTAGCGAGGCCGAAATTAGGATGTTACCGACCGAGCCGCGGCCGGGAACTGCCTACTTTCGGGCCGCTGGACAAAAAAGTTAATTAATTTAAGATTTTTTAATGTTAAACGAATTTTAATTTTTTATACATAAAAAGATAAAAAAAGAAATTGAACTTGTTACTGTGGCGATGAAATAAATCCTTACTACTTGACATGGTTAAAGTACGATTTATTACATATATATACTTTGCATACAATAAGTTATGAGTTACATTCGTAAATATAAAATGCTTGGTAGTACAATGGAGTTTTTATAAATGTATTTACATGATAAATGCTTAACAAATATTCTTGTCATAAAAAAAAACATAAAAATAGTTTCCCGTCAAGGGTAATACTTTGTAGCAATATACTGGAAAGTATTACAAATGTGCAATTTTTTTTTCTCGTTTTTTTTCAATAACTTATGAAATTCGTACCACTGATTTATAATTTTTCTTAACATCTAGAGATAAAATGTAACAATTTAATTTAATTAATAATTATATTACATACATAAAAATACCAGTTCGATTAAATATGAACTTGACCAACTGCACTAATGGAAAAAAAAACTCACCAACAGTTGGAATTTTTCAAAATGCGAATTTCAAAATGTTGGAAAACAAAAGTGAATTAAAATACTTTTTTCGACCATGACCCGTCTATAAAAATGCATTAAAATAACCTACGCATAATACTATAAATATAGTGCGTGTTTATGAATTGAGAAGTGCGACTAAATAAACATGTATAAATCTAAAAATTCGCTATAATCGAAATTATTGCATATAAAAGAGATTATGCATAAACGTAAGGAGTTCCTCTAACGTATTTTGCACTAATTCAGACGGTTTACCTAGTTTTGGCAAATGAGCATAGATAATAAACCTTTTAAAATTTGATTTGTAGCCATTTACGAGTGATTGACTTGTCGCAAATATTCCGGGGCATGATAATGTTGCTGGACATGGGCTAATGATGGATGTATTGGTGGTGGAAAACACCTCACATGTTCCACACTGGAAGCATCGCTATCGCCGCTCTTCAGATACTTGTTCAAAACGGCGAATATTTGGGAATTCAAAACCTGGAACCGCCTAATTCTATCGACCATACGTTTCAAATGCTGAAAATAAACAACAACGCTTAGTGAAGAGAATATTAACTTTACTCATTCGTTTTAAAGAATTACTTACGATTCCTTTGACATGTTCATCTTTTCCATCAACACGTTGCACTCGTAAAATGTGGTAGCAAAAATCTAAAGCTTCGAACCGCCGTTGCTGCCCGAGAAGAGTTATCATTGCACACCCAGCCCAGTGCAAGCCTTCACCGAACAATTCCCTAAAAAATTCCACAAATTTAAATAGTATCATGTGATTTTAAACATTACAAATGTTTCGCATGTACTTACTCTACTGTGAATTCGGTCTCTCCAACTGGAATGCAATAAACAAATTGAAGAGCACTCCAAAGTCTATGAAACTCAGTGCACTCGTCAATATTCATTACGCCGTTAGCGGGTGGTGGTCCTACCCAAACTGGATCATCCAGAAAACTACGCAGTCGACTCAATACAACTTCAAAAATTGACAAGCCGCAGCAGAGCCTTTCACGCGTTAGTAAATCTCCCTCTCTAGCAATCATTGCTTGCTGCAATAGCCACGATATTTGAAATTAATTTCAAGTGTAAATTGGAAAATAACTAGATGAATCGTCAACAACTCACTTTTGCTGTTCCAAACTTGTCTACATTTGGCACAATCTGAAGTGCTCCGTACTTGGCTTCCAATCGCTTTTGCTTCGTTTCTGGCTTTTCTCCTTCTACACAAAAAAAAAACATTCAATTTATAAACATCACAAAACGACAAAAGTCTGTCATTGAAAAAACCTTTGCAATAGGGTCTGGGTAGAATATTTTGAAAGGGTGCGGCGTGCATCAAGTCGCACACCTCCTCCTGCGAGAGAGCTTGTTCCATCAGCAAACAAAACAGAATGGTATTTCCAAATTCGCGAAAATTATGAAACAATTCAGTCTTGGCATCTGGATATTGAACAATGTCGTTCAGTTGTGCATGATAGTAGCCAAGAACACCCGGCGATCCGTAATCGTATCTCGGCAACTTGCAAACCTTTGGCATGGCTTCCATGAGGGTCTTGGTGAATTGTAAGAGGCTGCCTTGTATGAGAGACTTGACAATCTTTAAAAGCTCTTCCATTACGACAGCGATACCCTGATAACCGAGAAGTTTGCACATTGTGCGAAAGTGATATGGGCCGACGAAACCAGTGAATTGGCCGTATTGCGTGCTGTACGCGAGATTCAGCTGTTTGCTACCCCAGAGATAGTGATGAGACATTTGTGGTGGCTTGTCACGGTGAACTGGTTGTACGAATTGAAGACCACGGCATTTCACGAATCTATCGATAGACAAAATTAATATTTAAATGTTTTGTTATCTTTTAAAATAGTTACAAACATATACCTGTTGGTAGCAGCGTTGTAACAATAATTCGGCAAAAAGTCGTAATTCAGTTCCCAAAACACATGCAACGTGATACGACCGTAGGGTGCCAAGACATTGTGATTGGCTTCTCTGAACATGGCATCATATTCATCTAACGCTAGCCACTTGGTCAAGAGTTTATGTGTCAGACGATTGACTTGTAGTAAACCTTCCAACTCCTAAAATAATAAATTCAAGGATTGGTTATCTATCGTAAAAAGCTGCGCCAAAATTTTAGTTTAATCAACTTACAACAACTCCAGTAATATCTCCAGACTCGAATTTACTGATAGCTAAATCCAAAGACTTTTGCATATCGGCATTGATGCGCTGCGTAATCAACTTATTCAAATCGATACTCCTACCAAGTAACTGAACGTTTCGCTGCTTTAGAAGAGTCTCGTATCGATTGGCACGGGGATACGATAAAATGTAAGCACCAGCAGCGAGACATTCTACACGGAATCTCTTGTCCAGCAAAATACTGGATGCAAGCTGCTTGTAGTGTGCGAATATCTGCTCGCTGAGCTTATAAACGAACTGATCGAAGCACAAGTTAACTTCCGCCTCCACTTCGTCGTAGAGAAATTGTTTGCGGAAGATCGTCAGCGCGTACAAAGCGCTATCGTTGTACAAATCCAACGGGTATAAGACATACCTGAAACAATCGAGAGAAATCATGTAGAAAGGATTTCATTTTTCAAATGTAAGAAAGATTTATTTCAAATACTAACTCCATCATTGAGGGCTCTTTGCTTCGAAGTATGTGGTCGGTTAAAATCCACGGCATTGACATTTCGATTGGGAACTGTAAAAGAGAAAATGGAACAAATCGTTTAGACATTTAAATTTTTAAATGTACTCATCAGTTAGTACTAAAAAAACCAGACGACAAAAATCTAAAAATGTTGAGAAATGATGTACTTTTTTCATTACACCTACGATACCATTAACATCATAATGACCACAAGTGCATCAGCATAATAAATTACTTTTAGTCGTCATCTTTTTACATTTGCTACGAACCAATCAATAGATCACATTGATTGATAAGTAATCAGACACACAATAATGTAAAGTAATAATATTGTATTAATTTTCAAAACCATATTGTCATCAACACCAAACGTAAAATATTTACTCTCGTATGTACGTGTAGAATTTGTTTAAATGCTATAGACTTGTAAAAATAAAACACTCACAAAAATTATACAAAATCATACAGCACATAAAATTGACAAATTACACTAAAACTCGAAGGATTCCGCTGGCACAAATTATTTTGCTAAGAAAAAATATTTACAAAAAATGTGAGTAATATAGAATAAATAAAACAGAAAGAACACTCAGTGCAATTGATAAATATCCAAATCCCAGTCGTGCAGTTTTGATGGCGTGGAACTACAAGTAAAGACGTGTCTACCCCCTACAATGAGATGAAGATTTGAAGCCAATAGAATACCTGAATGCGCTTTTCCATGGTCATCAAATCGCTGCATTCTTCGTTATGTTGGTGTCGAACTTGGCATTTCTAGTCATGAAATCAGTTTAGAGATAGTAGCTGATAACGAGTTTAGCAGAAAAAATTGTTGCGATAGAAGTTTGCGATTTATGAAAAGAAAGATTTTGAAGCGGAAACGACACAGTAAAGAATTGAACTTTCATTAACCTTCCATTAAGTACTTGACCGCTTATTAAAATAATTTCTTTCGATTATTATGACTTCACAATATTAAGTTTTATTCTTACCTGTATTTTACGACCCATGGTCATTTCCAAATAAAATTCCCTGTACCATAGCTGTGACAAGTCGCAACAATTTTGTAAGGATTCTGCAAGAAAAAATCAATAGAGTTTACAAGTTTTATTCTATTTACTTTCATATAAAAAATTGTAGCTTACCGCTAAAATTCAATAAATAACTCCAATAAAAACTAGTTTTGTGAAACTGATCAATTTGTACAAGATATTGTCCATCAATATCCTTTCTGAGCGTTCGCTTTCCGCCACTTTTGTCTGCAATCAAGGACTCTAGCATCGTGCGCACCATGTATAGTTGGGTTGAAGATGGGCCTTTAAAATGAACAAGCATAAATCAAGTAAAAAAAAAATTTGATTAAAAATTTCAATTAATTTATCTATGAAAAAAACTTACCAACTTTCCTTCTTGGGACTTTGATACCAAATCCATTATCTGGATCTTTCTTCCCCTTCAAAGCAGGATCTGCTGTAGGTTCTACTCCAAAATGCCAATCAGCGCACGTTTCTCTCACAGATACGATGATACTATAAGCAAATCAAAAAAATACATTTAGTAAATTCTAGGCATAGCGTGGTAATAACTTTTTCTTTGTGTACGAACCTTCTAATCAAATCTTTCTTGTTTTTTATCGCTTTCCTCAAAGGTTCGCGAAGCATCAGTTGAACAAAATCTTGTAATTCAGCATAAATATTTCTACGAATTGCATCGACAAATACCGTCTCCATTCGTGCCATTAAAACTTGAAGACCCTTGATCATAGCTATCACTTCAATCAACGCAAACTTTTCCTCATCAGTATAGTTATAACGCGTGGCCTATGAAAAAAATATTGGCTTGTTAGTTGTCATGTTGTAGCATATAAAATTCATGATTATAACGAAAACTCACTCTTTCATATTCTTCAGCTTCTTGAGGACACTCTTTGTTCATATGGTGATCAGTTGGGTGTAAAAGCTTCCAACTGTACAACTCTGTTACAACGCTGGTCCACTGGGATAATAATTGTAATCCTCTCAAAGCTAATTCAGCAGTGTCTCTGTTTTCAGAGTCACTTCCACAATCTTTGTATGTCGTAGTTACTTCATTGCTATACCTGTGAAAAGTAATGGATTGTTAGGATTTATAAATTTTCTTTAAATGGAAAATGAAATTTCCGTGTTATTGGATTCCTACCTTGCTAATTCACTAATATATTTCACGTGGTCTTCGCGAATTTGAGGTAAATGAACCATCAGATCAGACTGAGGGCTTATACTATTTGTTGATGATGACAATGGCCATTTGGAAGCATCAAAATGTTTTGATCGTTTGATATAGTTGAATGGAGCAATTTGCATGTCTCCAAAAAGTGGCACCACTTCAAGATTTTTGAAAATTCTATCAATCCTATCTAACTTTAGTTTTTTCTTTGTATCCAACTTATTGATATTGCACAATTCACTGTCCATGAGAAAAAGACCAAAACCCATGACTTTAACTAACATGTGCTTCTCATTTGGCGTAAGATACATTTTGGTTTCAAACATGTGAACACATATATTTACTACATCTGCCAACAATTCCTCATAGCCTGAAATTTTTTCTAAATTTTCCTTAACTGTATCTCTTATTTTATTTTGCGTTGCAAGAAACATGGATAAATTTTGAGATTCTTGAAGAGTTTGAGAGTCTGACATAACTTTTAAAAACTGAGCAGCTCTGTAAATCATAACATATAAATTTGTAAATAATTCCTCCCAAAGATTAAAAATAATGAAATTAATTACCTTCTGTAGGTTGAATAATCATTTTTTACACTAGATTTCATATTTTTCAGTTCATCCAGAACAGCAAACATATTAATGAATTTACCCAATGTCAGTAAATAAGCTTCAGAAACAAAATCTTTTCGTTTCTCTTGATGGCACAAGCGTTTTACTTCAGCTGAAAACCTCTCTATTGCTTTCCTCTGAAAATAGAAATTATAGTGTTTTTTAGTGAAAACAGTTGAGTTAGACATATCAAATGATAGTAGTATGAATCATCAGAAACTGAAATTGAGTGAGTCATGGTAAAACTAAATCGAACCACAGACGAAGGATGTACTTACTTGAAAATACATAAAATTTAACAACTTGTTAACCTCTGGTGCTAGCACTTCTACCGTTTTTTCATAAATTTCAACTCTGTTGGGTTGCTCGTTGGACTTTGGTTGTGGTATGGCCCTCGAGCAACATCTCCAAGTATAAAGCATAACGGCATGCTCCAATCCTTCTTCCAACAGTTCATTCTACAAAAGGTCGTAAGTTTTTAAATGTATTCACAAAAAGATCACTCCAATTTAATAAATAATTGTTTACATACCAAACTTGCATGAACTGTTGCTTCTTCAATATACTTGGCTATTCCCGTAACAAACCCATTTCTGTCTTCAAAATTTGTATCAAAATTGGCTTGATATACAACCGAACATGGTTGTGCCTCAATGCAAGGTTGCTCGTAAGGCAACGTAAACTCATCAAGCACATCAACATTGGATAGAGCATCACCAAGTGTTACTTTATCAGTTGCCATGATTACCCTGAAAAGCCAGTATGTAATTATTGATTTTCAACATGCAACCATCACTGAATTTCGGAGATAAGATGTAAAATTGTTTTCACTCCGTTTACTACATACTCAGCTGCATGAGTGCAAGTCTGTAACGAGCTCAAGTTTGTGGCATAAAAATGCTTTTTTGTTTTTCACCACAACACTTTTTTTCTATTAAAAAAAACAAACTCTAATCAAAATTCCAAAGCCTTAGTGAACCGTAATAGGTTATGAATTTTATTTATTTAGAATCGGAGTAAAAACATGCAACTTGGCACCAAAAAAGTTCGACGAAAAAGTGATTGATTTGAAAAGTTTTAATATTGGAAATTAAAATTACCCGTTGTTGCCCTAAAAAGGGCTTTGCGTGGGAGTCTTCCTGAGAGGAACGATATTTAACTCCACCCTGGGCACAGAGCACTGTCAAAGCGTCGAGAGCAACATGGCGGTATAGCAGCGCTGGCCTGTGTTTGTGTGTCTGTTGGTTCGTGTCTATGCATGTGTGTCTGTTCCGCTTTGACGCTGTGTGTGAAGGGAAGATCGCACGACAGGAGGTATGTTATACACTCTTCATCATGAGATAAAAACTCAGCAGTTTTGTTTTGTAAAGATAACTGCTAAATATGTGAAAAAATTTAATTTCTTACATTTTTTCAATTATTAGTATATTAAAGTTAAATTGTTAAACTGGAATTAACAAAACAAAAGTATTTCAAAACATTTTTTTTCTAAATTAATTGTTTTTATTCAAATACTTCTATTTTATCGACCAATAATTGTTATTTATCTTGAAAATTAAAAAAATACTGTTTCTTTTAAATTTGAATAGTTTAAGATTATATACGTTCGTTAAATTTCCTTGAATTCTGCTAAAAAGAAAAATATTTTTGAGTCGCAATATATGGCCAATTCCACAAAAAAAGTTCCTTAATTCGGCAGCGTTTTTTGAAATATTCAAACTGAGGGTACGCTCTCAATTTTAGGGTTACGCGGTTCTACGGTGCATCAAAAGTTTCG
>JAWWMK010000021.1:4510416-4531473 GCA_035047105.1 Galeopsomyia nigrocyanea | reverse complement strand
TAGGGTTGCCGGAGTTTATAAACAATAATTCAATAATATACGTCAAAAAGGGGGGTATTATACGTCGAATGAAAAATGCTATTTTTTATAAATCTATTTGACGAGTTGAAAATAGACTTTTTTGCTAAAAGAAGTATACAGCTGTGTCAAAAATAAATTAAGCAATAATTTTAGTTGAAGTAATATTAATTTTTATGATATTTTTTCTTGGGGCCCCTTCTTGATACGGCCCTACGCGAAAGAACTACCTTAATTATATTTTTTTTATCTTTATGTTTATAAACTAAATTTAAAAGAAAACGCTCTCTGAAGCAGATAATTTATATAACGAACAATAATTGACAGAAACAACCATGTCACAAGACAAAGCCAAAAGAAAACCATCTCGAGTTAAACAAATAATTGCAGATAAAGAAAACAAAGCCACCAAATAAATCATTGATAAAAATCATGCGTTTCAATTCGAACTTCTAGAATAACACTGATACTCTACGAGGGCAAATATCTCTCATCCAATCTACAAAAGCGCGCGTGGAAGCGTAAAGGCTACTTTGGAAGTCTGCGAGAGAGAGAGAGAGAGAGAGAAAAGAGCAAGAGTCGGGTAAAAAAAGCAGAAGCAATAAAGCAACGGCGGCAGCAGCAGCAGCAGCGAGCGTCTTACATTACCGCTGTCCTTTAGCGCCGATCTATTTATCCTGCTTGGTGTATGTGTGTGTGTGTGTGTGTGTGCGAGCGAGCGAGTGGAGTTTTAGACGCGAGAAGGAGGGGAGAGAGAGAGAGAGAGAGAAGCTCGCTCTGGTCTGGTGTGTAGGTGAAGCAGGGATTTATAGTGAAAGTCTGGCTGCAATCGTCGGGCCATACATCACCTCGGCAGTGGCGGCGGCTTAGAGTTTGCTCGCACGCGGACAAGGATAAAGGACGCTCCGTCGCTCACGCCAACGAGCTGAGCAGCTATCACTTACCCTCGCAGCAGCAGAGGCGGCACCACACACACACATACTACTCCTACTACTACTACTACTACTACTACTACTCTCAAAGCTCACCTTTAGCTTCCCTTTTCTTCTTTCATTCTCTTAATCTTCTCCTCTCTTGTTTGTCACTGTTTATTTTCTTGCGGTTGACTCATCTACTCGCGCTCCTTTTTTTTTCATCTTCTTTTTTTTCCAGAGCTTTTGAAATATTTGCTCGCTTAATTGATGCAGCTTTGCGAGGATGATACGGAACTTGACTTGTTGATGCTTGAGGGTAATCAATTTCACTCAGCTGCTGCCTGCCTGTGCTTTTTTTTTCTTCCTTTCTTTCGCGAGAGGAGGAAAGAGTGATGCCTCGAATTAGAGGGGATGCTGGTGGTGCTAATGGGAAGGTTTTATTGACGCATCATATATACGTTATACTACACTGAAGAGAGAGGGAGAGAGCTTTCGGGATTTGATTCAATTAGAGATTCATGCTGGAGCTTTTCGCTGTGATGTGATTGATCGCTTTGTGATTTGTTATCGAGTAGTAACTTGAGGGATTTTTTAAAAACTAATGATTCAACATTTTTCAATTGATTTGTAAGTTGAAAAATAAAATTTAATTTCTATAGGTCTAATAAAAAAAATTCAAAATGAAATGCCTGACACAACGGTAAACTATTTTCGCAGGCAAAAAGTCAACGATTAATCTCTTCACGAGTGTGCAACGAAGCGAAGCGATTTTGGTTTTCTTTTTTTTTTTCGGGAACCTCTTCGCACGCCCATATTAAGTTACACGCAACTCGTCTAGTCAATTAAGCTCTCAGCTCTTCTGGGCGTAACACTTTGAGATATATACGACAGGCGTTGCAGTATTACCGGCGTGGTATATGGTGTGGTCGAGAGAATCTCCCGCACGATTTTCTCTTTCGCGGAGGAGGGATATGTGTCGCGCATCTCTCGCGTTCAACTGATTGATGTGTTTTCCAGTACGGGAGGTGTGTGTTATGTGCGCGCGCGCCGCTCTCGGTTGGTATATTTTAGTAACATGCGCGCGCGAGACACACGATACACTTATTCTTTTTTTACAGCTTCGTCGTCGTCGTCGTCGTCGTCGTTGCATGTGTCAGGCTTTTTGTATTTTTTAATGAGCGCATCTGTAACGTCTCTAACTGTTCTTCTTCTTATTTTTTTTTTTCATTTGGTGGGTAGGTTTCAGCGACTTATGTTTATGGGTAAAGAATACTGGGGGATGGTGATACGATCGAAATATATGTGTATATATTTTTTTGTAATAGAGTCAAATGCTCCGTCAAATATTAAGTGAGTCTTCTCTCCTTTACTGCTTTTCTTAATTTATCAGAAAAGAGTCTTGTAACTGAAAGCTCACTCATCAGCTCAATTTATTTAGCAGTACGTTTTTAATTTTTATAGCCATGGCAACACATTCTGATTGTTTATAGATCAATCCGAACTGGATCCATTATTTAACATGCGCCTTCGGGACAGTTTATAATATTTATTAAAGTTTATAATCAAAACTAATTTTCATGGTAAACTGTAGGTGGCCTGCAATATTTTCTTAAAGTAAAGAGATACATTGTAGTAAGATGAATATTATGGGTATAATTGTTCGCGGACACATGGTGCGCTCTTTGCAGTGATTATTTCCATTTTCGCTACTGCTGCTATTAGAGAATCATCTATACAACCGTTCTCGTAGGCTATATCGCTGACAGTAAATTTTGTAATAAAGTCACTCATGCATATTATTTGAAACATATTTAATCATGAATATAATCATTAATCCAAAGTAAGAGAAATGTGTAACGAGAACCTTAAAGATCTATTTCAAATATTCTCCCAGCGCCTTAATTTCTATTCCATCGAAAACGGCCCAATCAACCCCCTAATAAATCAATTTAACCATACATGCACAGTATACCTCTCGCAACAAGAAAAAAAAAGAGAAGGAGGAGGGTAAGAAATAAACACACAGAAGAAGGAAGAGTAGAAGCAGAGAGGCGCCGCCGCGTGTGTTGAAGAAGAGCAGACTTATACACACACACACACACACGGAGAGATGAGGAAAAGAGGTGGTGGTTAATGCATCGAAGAGGACAGCTGCGTGACATCGCAGCTCATAGCGGCTCCCCGGGCGGCTCTCATCTTTACGGCTTCCTCCTACTGCAGACTCCAAAGCAAGCATACACATACACACACACACGCACACAGCGAGTGTGTAAGCGCAATGTTTACGAGCGACAGGTTTACGTCAGCTTCGTCGCGCCAGGATCTTTTTAGAGTTCCGCTCGCTCCTCTCTCGCGAGACCCCGCGTGCCGCACATCGTCGCTATTGTCATTCCTTCCTAGAGCTTTTAGTATACTCATTTTTTTCGTTTTCTTCTTTTCTCTCTCGTCACACGCGTGTATGTTTTATTTGACGTTCCTTATAATATACGATCATATTTTTTAATAAGCGTGTAAAGCCGGAGTGTTTTTTTTTTTTTTTTTGCTGAATGCGAAGTATATATACTTATAAGCCTTGATTTTAATGGATTTTCTCGAGCGAAAAAAAAAAGAGTAGAAGAAATAATGGATATCTATTAATATTTTGTATTCATGAAGTGGCACCTTGGAGTGCGGATAATTGACAGACGATTGAGTATCAATTAGTATCGGGTAACACACATACACAGACTACATATCGGACTCGCAACTGCGCGTATAATTAGCATATCTGCGGCGAGTATTATGCAAGTATTATTCATACATAATGTAGCAACGCGCGCAGTAAGTATTCCGACGTTTTAATGACAAGCCTTACAAAACGAGCGAGAGAGTGAGAGAGAACGTTAATTTAATAAAGTTATAGCAGCGAGATTGAGCAAAGATCCGTGTATAATAAACACTTTATTCCAACGTTATTACACTTCAAAAATTGACTTTATAGTGTATCGTATATATGCAAACGATCGCTCGCAACGCTGCATTAAAATTTCTATACGTAAATGCGAAATTAACGCCCGTAGTTGTAATAATTCAAACCACCACGCAAAAACCACCGCTCTCTTTTTTATACGATTCGATATATATGAAATTATATGGAATATCAATTCGATCGAGCTGATATATATTATCTGAATCGTGGGCAGCAACATCTAATAATTCACGGGGCTCTTACAAAAGATAAATCGACGAAGGGTGTGATTTTATCGACATCGAGCAATCAGCGCTCTACTGCTGCTGCTGCCTTTACACACCACACGTGGGTTTTAACGTGAAACAAATAATTCATTGTCTTATACACGAAAGCGCGCAACTCTATTACCGAGGGCTGTATATGTATATATAATAGTCGCAACAAGAATACAACGATGTCGAAACAATCTCTCTCTCTCTCTCTCGCGAGCGCAGGTGTCTTTGTTGAGTATTATATATATACATATAGGCGTGCTTGCGTGCAGATGCCAGTGTGGGCGTTTCGCACTATGTTCTTTTTTTTTTTTTTCATTTCGCTTTATGATTTACGCCGATGTCATTGATTACGGCAATAAAGTAGTTCTATAAAACGCGCGCAATCGCCGCTGCTGCTGCTGCTGCGAGAGCCATTAGCTGCTGACAAAAAAGGCAACGGGTATGATATAAAAGAAGAAGAAAAAAAAAACGCTGCAACGTTAGTTATTAGTGCGACGTTTATTATTGATTTTAAAGGCTGTCATAACGCGCGAGCGCGCAATTGCAAACCGAGCGAGCTATGTTGAATTGCAAATCGATAATTAATGGTTTTGTATCGCGCACTCTCGCGACCGATAATGATCGCTCATTTATTTGTTTGATTTATTACAGTCGAGCGATTGCGCGAGATTTTCTTTTCTTTTTTTTTTCTCTTTTGCCCATGTGAAAATCAGCTCTCCTTTTTGATTTACACGCGTTGAAATCGAGATTATAACGAAACAATATGTGTACCATTTGCGGGATTGTATTCTACTGCCGGCAATCGCCTTATAAATTACGAGAGCTATAATATATAGAGGGGGGGGAGAAGGCTATCAGGTCCAGAAAGAGCCTTTGGCGATGTATCATAGAGGAGAGAGAGAGAGACCAGGGCTGACCATCTTTATGGCTGCTATTAACGTCCGGCGCAATCCCTGTGCGGACATACTACGGGAATCAACGTGTCGGTGAAGGGGTTGCCGAGCGGCAACGATGAAGGAGTATTATACCCTGACACTGCTGTTGCTGCTGCTGCTGCTGCTGCTGCACAACGGCGCAAAAGCTGTCTTCGAGCGTCATCCGTGATTTAGTTGTCTACCCATGGTTAAATGCTCATAACACGCACACAAGGATATAGGCTTTATTATTATGGAAAGTTTAATTGCCGCGTGTGCTTTTCTTTATTGTCGTGGGGTATCGGTGTCAAAGATTGAATTTGAGATTTAAAAAATCGACTTATAATATAGATCGATTGTTAAGTAGAATGATTGCGCGTAACGAATAGTTGTTCATAAATTATCGATTGTAACAGTTAAATCGATCTCGTTCGAAAGCAAGTTCTCTCGCATGCGTGTACGCGTTCAATCAAACGTTGAGCAAAAAAATAAGACTCGATTGAATTATTCATTTCTACAATGGCAAATTATTATGTCGTAGTCGATAAGTAATTTTTTTCTTGAGATACAATCTTTAAATGTTGCACAATTTGTTTTGCAAAGTGGATTGAAGTAATTTAAAATTATATTTTGCCGTGGCGACTTTTTTCACCTTTGGAATGGAATTAAAAAGTCCTTATTCAATTGAAAATATGTATCTTAATGTTGATCATATGTACTCTTTCGAAGACAATTCGGCCACTTAAGATCTATCACGGTATCCCTCTACCGTATTCCGACGAAACCGTAAAGTAAGTATTCATACTAATGTATACAACTAAAACCATCAAAGCGCGCGTATTACTTATGCCTATCAGTAATCTCAATGCACATCAATTCCTCATCCATCAGTGCGACATCTTGAAAAATAAACGACATACCGGCCCCCGAACACTCGGTCAAAGCCACAAAATCTCATCTCCGTTCGACTCATCGCCTGTGTACGCGTGTGAGTGTGTCTCATCTGCAGCGTTACTAAAGGGGAGATGGGGGAGGGGGGAGGCTATCGCTTTCACTCGGATTGCGCAACATACAAAGGGTTGCTGCAAGCATATAGCCTGGATATAATCTGGGCGTGCGAGGCTGCTGACGTCGTAGAGCGGCGGCGTGGTGCTGCTGCGAACGAATGTGCGCGGCGCGGCGCGGGCCATGATTTAAGGGGCGCTGTCTCTCCCACCCCTAAGGATATGAGTTACTGCGCCATATAATTCCATAATTCAGATTCATACCCGGAGTTTACGGCGACTGGGTAACAAGCAGACTGCGACCGTTGTTTTATGGCCCACCCCCTTTTCATCCTCCTCCCAAAGCGTTGCTTGCGCGCCAACGCACACAGGCCAATATAGCACCATCGCGTACCCCCCCTCTTACACACAAGTTTTTTCATTCTTCACGCCGCGTGTTTTCGGCTCGACTTGCGAATTTAATCAGAGAGATGTGCTTTGCTGTTGCTAGTACTCGCGGCTTTTCCGTGTATAGTACTTAGTCGCGACGAGCTTCTGCGCTATATATACTTTGTACGCTTGGGGCTAGTTTGAGTTTTGCTTAGCCGAGAAAGCGGAATTAGTGCTCTTTAAATTGGAACGGTGAATTAACGAGGTTTCTTTGTTTATATGGGTTTGATTGTGGCTTTCGATGAGTTCTGATGTTCTTCGTTAATTATTATTGGATGAATTTGATCATTAATTTCAAGAGTACGTTTCTGACTGATTTCACCCAATTTATCATTACTTAAAAATGTTAATAAGTTGCGTACTTCGAAATTATTATTGCGCGTTTAAACAATGCTAATGAACTCCACCTATTGGTCGTAGTAAATATATGCATTAGATAACACCGTCATATATTAATTTAAAACTCGATCTCTGTGAATATTTCAAAATTACATCAAAAGATACAAAAGTAAAACCCTTTTTCTTAAAATAAAATACGTATTTTGAAGTTTCATAACATCCAACTGAAAAAGGAGAGCTAAACGCGCGTGTAATATAAGAGTTTTTATTCTAGGCGTAAAAGAAGACGACGCTGCGAATAACTTTCCCCAAAGCTATCGTTTTCATAAAAGCAGGTGTTCAGACTCCATCAACGGGATCGATCTAACGATTCCCAGTAGCATCGCATCCCCGTATAATCCCAATTTCATCTCTCGTTCCCGCGCGCGCAAAAAAAAAAAAAAAAAAAATATCGACGTATATAGTGTGAGTGCGTCTATAATATACCTTTATAACACGGCGTGCTCTATACTCCCATTGGTTGTAAAGTTTTCGTGTTTTTTTTCTTCTTGTTTTATAGTAGATTATTTTTACGGTGACATCGCTATTCGCAGACATGGTTGTATTAGGGATGAAAAAAAAACTTCAGTTTTTTAGCTATTTGACAACAAATCGAAATGTTCGCATACTTTTATATAGACATCTTACAGATAGATAAATTTTATTCCAAATTTAATTGAGAAAAGCCAATTTTTCAAATTGATTTTCCATTAGCAAGTCGATAGAGTATATATAAAACCGATATAATCCACGGATTTTCACAGCCTCGCAATCTATCGTATAGATACAGCGCGATGTCGGCGTATATATAAAATACTCCCTTTTTCCCGCGTATCGCATAGCGCTGTAAAGTGCCTCGAATTTGCAGCGTCACTCGGAGAAAAAACACTTAGCCTGAGAGCGTTTGGCTGCTCACAAAAGCGCGGATATATATCGAAACAAGAGCATCGCGACAGGTCGTGCGAAGGGTTCTCGCTAGAGGAAAAAAAAGAGAGCGCGGCAGATAAAAAAAAAGGTGTACATCGCTCATAAACGTCAACGCCAGTGTAGGTATGATAGCTATCGAGTGCCGATGACAATACGCCAGATGCTACACACTACTATATGCGCTTATGTATGTATGTGTGTGTGTGTCTCTATTACCGAGTAACTCAAGTGTTGTAAGGGAAACCTTAACCCTCTGCGCTCTATGATGGTGTGTGCTCACGCCCATATCGCACTTCTGCGGCTTGACAAAGGAGCCCCGGATATACGCTTTTATATTCTCTTTGCGCGATCTATACTCTTCGTACGACGTTCGACGTCGACGACGACGACGATGCCAAAAGCGATCGAGTGTATATAGTGTGTATCCAAACTGACTTCGTGAGCGAGAGAGCGCGGAATATACACGTCGACACGTGAGAAAAATCCTTTGTGTAGCTTTTGTCGGGATATATCTCGTCTATAGCGAGCGAGCGTCGAATGTCGAGATAGCTATTCCGTGAGAGTTTTGTCAAATGCCTCGCAGTTCCTTTATTGGTTTTGAATGAGTTTCTATGTGTGTGCTCTTTCTCTCTCTCTGTCTCTCTGTTCGACAATGCTCGTCGGAAAGAGGTTTTTCTTTATTTTTTTCACGGGCTTTCGTGTTTCATGGATGATGGTTGAATTTTTAAAGAAGTTTGATCAGTGTTCAGACAAAAATTGAATAAAATTAAATAAATTGGGAATATAAAAAATTTGCGCATAGCAATATTTATATTTAGTGTACTACAATATATTTTTTGTATAAATAATTATAGCATTGATATAATTTATTGCGTACTTTTAGTTTATTACACTAGAGGGATCTATAGTTCAATAGTTAACTCACAGTAGACAAGTAGAATGAATGCCATATATACATTAGTATTTCTTGGATACCGTTTATAAAACTATCGTGTATGTGTACAACTATAATGTACTTGAAATGAATTATGATTGTATTTCAATAAATAATATTTTAAGTGTCGATGAAAATGTATACAAACTGATCAAGTAGTAATGAAAGAATGACAGGTTAAGCATAATCAATACGAAGTTGGTTACGTGAAAAATAGTAGCATATCAACATTCGAATATCATACACAACTGTTATCTTATAACAACCAAAACAATATGTTTAGCAATACAAAAATCAATTATAGCTGTAGGTTTGTGTGTCTGACCAAACCATATTGTACTACTTATTTTAAATCTGATAGTCATTTACTTTTACAATAATTATATGTACAGAAGACAAAAAAAAATCATTGAAATTACTATTTTCCAGATACATCCACCTGCAGCAAGCGTCGAATATATCGTCGATACATATAACTCGCAAAATTCCAATACGTCGAAATACTGCTCGCTTGGCGCGCGCGACGCGTCTCTGACACGGGCTGTCGCGTAAATCTGCAATGACCCGCCAGTCGCACGACGTAGACGACGACGACGACGGTGGTACAAGCTATATATACTATATATATACACGTCTATATACACGAGCTTTAGGTCGTCCGACTATATTTTAAAGGGGAGCATGCAGCGAGCAGAGGAAAAATTTTGCCGTCAACGCGCTCAAGTGAATTCGCGCAGCAGATTTATACGTCAGTCAAACGAGCCATATAGCCAAAACCAGTTCGCTGATGTTCATCTCGTCGTATATATATTCCGGCGATAAGATTGACTTTACGACGGGTGACGAATTTTCTGCAACGTCAAAACTTATATGTATATATATATATATATAGATCTGCATGTTGTGTGTCTGTCTGTGTATAACGGAAATATTCATCGGGTCGGTACACGCGATACCTTCGCGGGGATGCTATATTACGTCGGATCGACTTCGACACTGACAACCAAGCCAATGTATGTATAATGAGGCCGAGCGAATGTACATCATCACCCCTTATTTTATTTATTGCGAGCTAGGATTTTGACGTCTCGTCGCTTCTATACTACCGCTGAAAATTTAATCGATTTAGCCTTTTCAAGAATAGATATATGTGCAATGCAGAGAGGAGCGGAGGGAGCTTACGTATAAGGTTCTGATGCATTTTACAATGCTACATTTGCGATATCCATCCATCATTCACTTTGATGGATTCAGCGCGCGCGCTTCAGGGATTATATGATATCTCGCTACATCCTATTGTAATATTTAGATATATCGATGAGCTGCCATGGATTATTTTCGGAACGTGTCTGCGAGTTGGAAATCAAATTATTACCGAGGTACAGACAATTTCGTCTTTTTATGCGAAAATAAAACTAATCGATTCATTGTCGCGTGCAAAATTATACACGTGTGCGTTCGAAACGCACACGTTAAATTAAATCTGATTGACACGTAAATTGATACCCGTAACGTATTTCAATAACATCCAATTAATCGTGCTTGCGAAATTATAATTAAAGTAACATCTGCGCCTGTATACATATAGCTCATCTAGACGGAGCACGAGTTTCGCATCTTTTTACACTGGCTCGTAAAGATAAACTTGCGCGCTGCTTGCTCTCTCTCTCTCTCTCTCTCTCTCTCTCGCACGCAATCGTATTTTAGTATTCGAGCATCTCTCGTAAAGTATCGGGCAGTAAACGTATAGAATACAGAAATCATGTAAATATGTACGGACATATATATACACCGGCCATGAGGATTTTCTCTCTCTCGCGAGCGATCGTTCCTCTTGTGATTTCATCAGGCTGAGCTACGAACACGCAACTTGTATATCTTGATTGTCATGTGTATTATACTTTATACAAGGATGCGTTTTAAGCGTTATTGAACTGCTCGATAATTGATCGAGAGACGATAAAATTTGATCACGAGCAATTACTAAATTGCAGTTTGTTTATCTAAGCACCTTTTTAAAGAACTGACAGGCAAAACAAACTTGAGGGGAAAAAAGGGACAAATCAAAACAACGTTGAAAAGATATCAATCAGTCGTCGTCGTCGTTGCCGGCAAAAGTTTCGCAACTCTGCAAATCAGGGGCCCGTCGTTTGGATGCACGAGAGAGAGAGAGAGAGAGAGAGAGAGAGAGAGAGAAATCCAGACGCGTGCTTCTGGGCGTGAAATCGCGCAACTCGGTGCGGAGAATTTCACGGCTGGCCGCCCAGGTAATCGCGTACTCGTCTCGTCTGCATATTTCGAAAGAGAGCGACGGACAGCTGAGTGCAAGTGTATGTGTATGTATATATGTATGCTTGCTCGCGTAATCTAATGAACCCTTTTCAACAACTGACAACGCATGCCTAATCGTTGACACGTGAACTCCACCTCTGTATATCAGAGCTCTCTCTCTCTCTCTCTCTCTCGCTCTCTCTCTCTCTCTCTCTCTCTCTCTCTCTCTCTCTCTCTCTCTCTCTGACATGATGTAATCTTAGCCCCCCCTTATTTCATGCGACCCTTTTTTTTTCTCTCTCTCATGGTATTATTCTCTCAAGTTGTCGAGGATTAGTTGCGGATAATGAAATAGGACAGAATTCTCTCCGCTACCTTTTTTTTTGCTGTCTCTTCTCGAGGGATGGTGTGATGTGTGCGGTGGAATAGATGACAAAGTAATGGACTCTTATTATTTGGCTGCGCTGCTCGCGTGAGTATCGAGGGGCGAGTGCGTCATGACTTGTACGTTTAACTGTGTGCTCGAGATTTATTTATATTTTTACTGTAGTTTCAATTTTGATTTTGAGGATTTCTTTTTTTTTCGTTAGTTTTTGTTAGTTAGTTTTCTTTTTTATCAGTTTGTTTGCATCTTCGTCTATTGATGACCATAATCACAAATAAATTTTACCTGGTACAGACAAAATTAATTTCAGCATCAAATAGATAAGTCGAAAGCTTTTAATCTTTCTGCTGAAATAATATTCTTATAAGTTGAAGTAAAAAAGTTTGACGCCATCTACACGTTATACTATTCAACGAATATTTTTTCTATATTTGAATAAACGTAGACTTTTTTGTGATAAAATAATTATTATTTCAGAAAGAACGAGTTCTCATATGCGTGTAGACATCAAATCAAACGTCGAAATAGAATTTAAAACATTTATTTGCATAATAATTTGAAATAATTTTGAGTACTATTTTGCTGCAACTATTTATTCCTATATCTTTTTCTAACGCACGATATAAACATTTATTTTAATTCTCAACTCCAAAGCCTTAAATAGACCTAATAATAAAAAATCATCCCCTATTTAAAAAAATGCATGTTATCTTGGAAGTTTTTTTCATTTATATATACTTTCGAACTCGATTTAACAACTTGAGACCTTTTACGGTATCCCTCTAACGTCTATATTGAGATTAATGCACATGAGAACGTGGCGTCGAATTTTTCACTGAAATCTAATGTAAGTATATCAAAGTCATTTCAGCATTAGATTGATAAATTTATATCTCTTACTTTTTTTTTTACTGTTACAGTTTAAAACAAAACAAAATCGTAAATTATTTTTTTATTTTTCAACATAATAATTTGATACCTCAAATACTATCATTTCTATATCCTAAAAAATAAAAAAAAATGCTCGCAAGGTATTACATAAATCCGTGTGCATCAACCAGGAATAAAATAAAATTCTCCGTCTTTTCAAAAAAATATAGTAACACAAAAGATCATTCACTCAGCATATGATAAAAAACTATGCAAGATATATTTTATTCATAGTAACGAGGATCGATAACTTAGAAAAAAAAATTCTCAGCATTGAACAATCGATCAAGCTCTGTGTATATTAAAAAAAAGGATGGAGAGAAAATACCCCGAGACACAAGTAGATCGATCGATCGTTCGCGAGGCATTATCCATTACGAAAAAGGTGCAACAATCGATCACAAGAGCGCAGGTTATCGATCAAAATTAGCCAAGTGGAAAAATAATACGTTATCATTAACCCATTAATAAGCATCCATGGATAACAAATTTCTTTCCAATCGAGATTCGCGTTTACGTATATATAATACATATACAATGGCAAAAGCGCAATGTTTCACTGGTATTACACTCACGTGCCAGGCGTTGAACAACGGCGCGGGATAATGAACATCTGCACGTAATCGATAGCCTCTGCACACACACATATACGTAAACCTCATATACTCTCGAACTCGCAGTACATCAAATTGCCAGCGCCAGGCAATATACTTATCTCGATTCTTCGTCGTCAAATAAATTTTGCCTCGCGCCGCCGGGCATTAAAATGAAATAGGCTTCGCGTCTCGCGCGCGGTTAGGTCACGATAATCATAGATCTGCAAATGCATTAGTGTCGCCGGATAAATCGGAGAGCCTTTTATAACGTTTACACCACTCGAATCTTGCTGGATCTCGCTGCTATATCGCGGTGGATAAGAATGTGTATATGTATATACGCCTCGCGGAATTGAAGTGAAACATCGGCAATTTTCAAGAGAAGCGTATTATAATTAAAAAAAAAAGTTCTCTCTTGCGCGCGCTTTCACTTTTGACAGCTATGAAATTATCATTAAATTCATCCTCACAGCTATATGTAAGAGAGCTTATATATATTTTATGTTCATTTATCACGTTTGCGTTAATGGCAGCTGCGGTGATTAACGAGGCTACAACGGCGGCAAATCTATTTTTAACGAGTGGCCTTTTTTGCGCTTTAAAATTCACGTGTGTGTGTATTTTTTCGAAGCTTAATGACAAATCTGTCATTGCGTGGATTTTTTTATGAATTTGACAATGATTCGTCTTGATCAAACTGTATAATAAGCCTCTTCTTTATAATTTTGTATTATAATGTATATGAATGTAACATTGAAAATTAAGATATTATTAGAATATTATTGAATTAACTGAGTATCTTGAGAACCACAGTTCTACAGAATATGATCAATATGATTTAATGCAAGCAACATAATTCAAGCAAACATGTACTTACTTTTGGACAATTTACCTGAAAAATATCCTCGAATGTAAAAATCACCATCTATCGGCTAATAGCTTCATCATAATTAATAATTGTAAATGTAAACGGTTGGCACAACATCAAATTGTTCATGACTGAAATCAATTATTTCCTAAAAAGAATGATAACTTAACATCAACCGCAACTACAAAAAATAATATATTCAAAATATTTTCAATTTGTATCCTACTTGGACAGCAACGACCGAAAAAAAAAAAGCTCAGCACGAAAAAATCTGCAACACAAAATTTTCCATCAAACTAATTTTGCAACCGAATCCAAACTACCAATTTACAAGAATCTCACCAGCAAGGCGATCAAACAACGTATATGTATAAAGCTACACATTAAAGTGGCAGCAGGTCTCTTAACCGAAACACTTCTCTCTTACTCTCGAGCGTTAATAACAATTTGCGCAAGTATAAGAAACTTTCGCGCAGCTCTGTACAATGAGAGAGTGAGAGAGGGAGAGAGAGAGAGAGAGAGAGAGAGAGAGAGAGACGAGTGTGCTGCACCTGATATACGGTCGGGCAGGTTGTTTATACAGGGCGCGTACGTTCGGATCATTACAGTAATTGCGGGCGATATAGCACTCGGAGCTCTCGCGTTCGCGTTCGCGGGATAATTATAATACCGCCGATAAATTACGAGCGGCGCGCTCGCTCGCGCAAACATTATAGGTTTCCGCGCGCAAATTACACGAGAATTATAACGTGCCCCGATATGTGCACAAGACTATATAGCTGAGCGTGTGCGTGTGTGTGTGTGTGTGTTTGTGTCTGTGTCTGTGTGCAAAAACCTATATGTAATGATATACCAACGCACGCGTTGCGTAATTGAAGGATCAACGCGTCCACATGTCTGAGTGTACTTACAAATTTTTCTTTTATTTGTCAGATGTACGAAGAAAAGAAAAAAAAAGAGAGAGAGAGAATTTAATTTGCCCCCCGGAAAAAGCCGTTAGAGCGTGTAAAATTGCTGGGCTTTAATTACGAGATAAACGATCCCTTGCCTCGCGCTCGCACCACCTTACTATACTTTATATATACCACGTGAGAAAACTCTCTCGGAAAAAATTGCACGCGAGAGAGAGAGGAGAAATAATAAATTTTTTTTTTCGTTTATAATCGCTATCGACGTAAATCTAAACTCTATTAAACGTAAGAGGCCGTTTGAATATTCATGTGCGACGCGGTTGTCGAACATTATACGCGCAGAGTGTGTATTGCCGCGGCTTGATTTGTGTATAACTGCCGCCGCAGCTGATGTTCGTTTGCCTTAGCTTGCGCTGCCGATCGATAAATCATGTCTGCAATGGTTGGCTTTTATTTTTTTTTTATCTTTATCGTTAGATTTTGCATTTGCATCTCGTGTGTGGAAACGCTTACGGTACTTTTTTGCTGTGTCGACAATTAGTATGCTACTGCTGCTGCTGCACTTCATGAATATAACTGATATGGTTTGTCTAATATGCTTATGGCGATCGAAGTGATTTTCTCGCGAAAAAAAAATCCGGCTTGTGTTTCGTGTTTGATTTCAATCTTATATTCCGGCCGATTTCAGCGTGATCTATTGGGATAATTTATGCATCTGATATATACTCAATTTACCAGTATCTTATGCATTGCTCTTTTTGTTGGATCGAGATTAGTTATGCTCGGTATATTATCGTTACTCTTTTTGGGTGACTAAACCACTCCTTTGAGGTGTGCTTTATTAATGTACTTGTAATAATTAGAAATTTAAAATAAAAGTGAAAAAGTATTTAGTCGAAAATTATATCATTAAAAGTATGCTATCAACGATATTTTAATAATTAAATCTGAATCCAAGATACAGAATTCCATTTGATTATGACACTAGTGCTAATTGATGAAAATCAATTCTGTTACATCATTATAAATTGATGAAATCGAGGAAAATATTTCTTGTTTAGGTAAATCATTGAGAAAAGACATTTAATTGAGCGATCGTTTTAATCTTAATGCATGTGCTGTAATCAGCATTCGATAATTGAAAATCGTTTAATCACTTTTCTATACATATTCATAAATGATTCAAATTGTATCTTGTGAATTTGAGAGAAATTTTACAGTAGTAGTTTGATTACTTGTTTTACTTGTTTACAAAAAAAATCATACAAAAACAATTTCGATGTTTTTATTCATCACAATCGTTCTCAAATTTCATTTGTATGAATAATCTCCACCCTATGGGTAGCAACCTCAATTAAGATGTAATCATCTAAATCTCGAAAAATCCAAAAAGCTCTTTATATACATAAATTCACTAAATCAGGGATATACGATCTTAAAACACTAAAATCATCAACAAGCAGCATTAATAACATGATGTCCGATAAAGGTCGTGTATATACATTAAGATTTATCACCTCGCGGATATAACATACGTATACACGCAGTGTACGGCAATGCTTCATTTTCATCTGCTAAAATAAGCGATAATACGCGCGAGCGAGAGCTAACGAATGACCTTAGCCCCGTGCACAGCAGCTTCCAGTGTTTCGCGATCAGTTATGCAGGTTTTAACCCCTCTCTCTCTCTCTCTCTCTCTCTTCGCCGATAAGTGTATCGCCGTATACGCGCAGCGGTGGCGGCGGCGGCGGCCGGTGATGATAAATCAAGATTAGCATCGAGATTTATCGGGCCGAGAGTAATGGGCCAAGCTCGCGAGCTTAGGATAAATTATGCGGGCAAGCGCGAGATAGCTGACGAAAAGAGAAAAAAAAGAAAAAAAAATTTTTTTTTCTTCTTTCGCACATCCGCGTGAGTTGTATTTTCTTTCGCGTGTTCGGTTGATTTTTCCAAAATCGATTGGATTGAATAAATATTGCGTCGCGTGGTCAAGTAACTTGGTAACCCAAAAGTGGATATATACGGCACCGTGGCAAAGAATGCTGCTCGGTCATGTATAATATGGAATTTCTAATCAAATATATTTATTTAGATGATTTCACTGCTTAAATATTGCGGCTAATTTTATTATAACTACTTTCCGTACGAAGTATTCTAGCGTGGTAAGAATTTTACAATGCCATCTTGGATCTTTAATCTATAACTAAAATATTTTTGCGCGAAACAAAATTTTACCACCAAGCACTGTCATAGATCTGGACATTCAATAAATCTTTGCTAAAGTAATAGTTATATTTCTCAAGATGTACATTTAAAGTATTTTTATAAATATTTCTATGCGTGAATTATCCGCAACACTCCATAATCATCCAGTATGCCATCTGAAAAATTGCAAAGATATATCCGCCCGACAAGAAAGCGCCGAAAACGAATCAGTCACGCTCATCAAAATGATCAAAGCTCGGCACCACACGAAATTTCTCATCCACAACAAACATCCAACGACAGCTCGGGCGCTAGTAATCATTCAAAGGCATCAGACGTATACATATGCTGCGCATACTGAACGTCGTAATCCATCCGACAGAAAAGTGCATACAACATCAGAGGGAAAAAGATCAGTCAAAGTACGGGCGTGCGATGATGCACCGATCAAAAAAAAAAAAAAAAAATGAAGAAGAATCTCGCGGGTGGATATATCGTACGCTCGCGGCAGCAAATCGAAGTGCAGCAGGAGGAATGATATACTCGTCGTCGGCGAGGCTTGAAACGTTTTGCGGGCGCGCACGCTCGCATGAAAAAGGGGGATATTGCATACTCAGGCAACAGCTGCATCGTTTATGATGCAGCCCAAGCTTGAATGATTGCTACGAGAGCGAGCGCCTCGATTTCCTGCGCCTAGAGCGATATATGTATATGCGTGTACGTGTATATCACGCTTTTTATATATTTTTTTTTTGCAAGTGCGTGATGCCTGCTGAGTTTCTGCATTTACGATGTTCCAATTGGAAAAAGGCATTAGATTGATGGAGGTATCGTTTACACTGGCTTTGCACTTTTTTTTTTGGTTTTGAAAATAAAATTTGAATATCTGAAATTATTTTTTGGTTGAATGCGAATAAGCTGACTTATCCTCACCATGATAAAGATTTTTCATATTTATGTGTTCGACTCAATGGCTCAGCTCATTGAAAATTTTGAATGGTTATCGTTTAATTACTACTTATTGAAATTTTGATTTTATTTAGAGTTCGTCTTTAGAAATATAGAGTTGAAAGATTGATTTTAAAATGTTCATAATTTAAAGGCAAGTAAAGTATTCATTTTTATTCATTTTCACTAGCTCGCATTTTCATCCTCAAACATTTAAATTATTCTCGTGCGTAAACTAAAAGATGCGCCATCTCGTTCTCAAAATTCAAACTACCAAAAACAGAAAAACATTGAAACACATATGTCATCGTTGCAACTTTGCATCAAAAAGTAATAACTCTGAAGAACAATGCATCGTACAAAAAAAAAAAAGAGGCTGAGACGACGTTCCTTTCCTACGATATCCTCTTGTGCACTCTCACATCCGCGCGTATATATATACAGCTAGTAGAAGAGAGCGAATTCAGTTGCAAATTAGCCGATGATGCATCACTCGACGCGCGGACTGTCAGAATTTCGCCATACGTCATCGGCGTAGCGTGACTGGGCGCTGCTCTACGTCGCCGCCGCCGCTGCCATAAACGAGTTTGCATTCTCTCTCTCTCTCTCTCTCTCTCTCGACGAACTGCGAGCCGAGTGAACGATGTAGCCTCCTGCATGACTTGATTGATTGCCCGCCCCCTGCACTGTGTATGGATATATACGCAAGCTGCCGTTATTGCTATACACGTGCTCTCTTATCCTTTATACATCCAACCGCCTTCAGCGAAAGAGGCCTCGTCATCCTCCGAAATCTCGCGTGTTTTCCCTCTTTTATTAATTGATCGCCATGCTTCGCGAAATCAATTTTCGCTGACGCCACGCTGATCTACACCACTGTACACGGTATGCCTCAGACTAATTATTGCCATTGAGGCGTAGAGTTGTTAGTTTTATTTCGATGAGGAAGTTTTTGAGAGAATCGCTTGTAAAAAAACACGAATGATGAGTTGCTGTCGTATATAGTGAAAATTTTTGAGCCAATGTATTTTTCATCGCGATTTTTAATATTAATGATTTTTAGTATTTTTTATAAGGTTTCAGCTGCGATTACGAATCGTGCTTATTCTGCTTTTTCTATTTGATAATCTGTTTTTTAATATATACGAAATGAAACTAATAAACAAATAAAATATTTAACTTGTTATTGATAGTAACTTAAATAAGTATTCAATGAGTCATTTTCTGTATGAATATTCAAAAATTTATGTATGGATAAAATGATCAACTCGCCACCTGTCTCTGATCGTAATCCCCTCAAAAGATTGCATCTCACAACAAATCAGTCAGTCTTACGTAATATAAAAAATAAATGATGTTTGGTGCAAATGCAAGTTCGTAACTGCAAGCATTATTCAAAACCGTCGAGTAAAAACGATAGATCTGACTTTCCAATCAATCGAATTGAGATAATAGTATATCGAATACAAACAAAGCGTCGCGATACAATAGCACGTATAATATCCGAAGCTTCGCATCAATCTTCACCGACACTATACGGATGATTTACAAGAAAATTATACATCTGCTTTAATTGACTTGCACAATGGAAAAAGGATCGTATCGAAGAGGCATATACACATATAACACATATATAAATGTTGGCCACGAGCGAGTGAGTGGAATCTAATATAAGTAACATAACCGCCTACTTGATGCCGCCGCACGAAGAGGAGAAAGCTATATCGTCGTCGTCGTCGAGCTAAGTGGAGATTATGCCGAGATAGCGATTAATTAGCACGCCAGTCGATTAACACGGAAGCCTCCAAGATTCGCCTCCGAGGTGTATAATACGCGCTGTACAAATACCTATATAGCCGCTTATGTATATATATATCGTTATAATGCATCGGCTCTTATCGCGAAGAGCGCATCGCGAAACGCTATATAATGCTATCTGCTTATTTGTGGCGCGGCTTATATATACCGCGTATCGGCGTTGAATTATGCTTGCCAAAACAGCGATTTATTGGTGGCTGTTTATATTCGCAGCTGACTTGAGAGAGAGAGAGAGAGAGAGAAGCGCTTGCTTGCTTTTGCATCTATATGCAACGCATTAGAAAGTTTTGCGCGATTCGACGATTCTAATTATATGGTAGACGTGTTTGTAGACATTTTTTTGGTTAGATTATTAGAAATTCTTGGTGAATTGTGATACTGTTGTACTGACATGTATATGATAAAATGAGGTGTATACAACGTGGTTGGAATTTATTACAAAGTGAAAAAAGTATATTTATGCATTGGAAGCAATGCAAAAAAAAATCAAAAATCATCAAATTATTTTTATTGAATTATACTGATTTTTATTGACAAAACTGAACAATTTATGAAATCAAGTTGACGATTATCTTTGTAAGATAAATTTATGAGGCGCCATCTGAAAATTTCTTGCTAACTATGTCTATGTTATGCATGTGCTTCAAAATATTCATGTTTGTAATGCATAAACATACTTATTTACAGAACAACGAAAAGACATTTCACAATCTCTTAAAACTCAAGCATAATATGAGAAAAAATATTTTCTTTTGTATCTAGTATTTTTAAAACATCACTATCACTTATATTTTATTATTACCGCAAACAAATCCAAGCAAGAATAAATATTACGACAGCTTTTACCGTTATTTCAACGTTCAACAACATCACATCCACTCGCTCGTTTTTGTTTACCCGCGTATCTCACCTGCACATTTAAAGCGAGTGCTTGCAAGCTCGCAATACTCGTATACACACATACAAACACCGAGAGAGAGAGAGAGCACAAGGCGCGCGCAAAGGCCGCAAAAGCTTGGGCGGCGCAAGCGATCGAGTATACATGGTTGTGTATACCCAAGGCGAGCGCACTTAGCACAGTGCGCGCGGGTGCGGTACGTGTCGCCGCAGTAATTCGCTTCGAAACACAAGTGGAGTAGGGAGAAGCTCTGCGGGATCAGCTACCATTATCGATATGCTCTTCTTCTTCTCTCTCTCTCTCTTCTCTCTACTGAGCCAAGCCATTTATGCGCGGGGGCGTGTGCTTTTCCTTATTAAAATTTCTAATCGTAAGCAAGCTTCTCCACGCGAAAAGAGTGCGCACCCTGTGTGTGTGTGTGTGTGTGGGTGTGTGTGTGTGTGTGTGTGTGTGTGTGTGTGTGTGTGTGTGTGTGTGTGTGTGT
>JAWWMK010000021.1:4481338-4510316 GCA_035047105.1 Galeopsomyia nigrocyanea | reverse complement strand
TTTACTAATCGCTTCCAAACGTCTTAATTTATTTAAGAGGTATAGACAATTAATTTAGTCAATTGTTAACAAAAAAGTAGAAATAATGCGCGCGAAGCGCGCTCGGACAGCTCTAGTATAAGTAAATGAAAAATCTTGTCCTTCTCGTTTCGCTTCGGAAAAAGTGCGGTAACGAAGAAAAAAATAATGGATTTATTGCATTACGTTTGTTCAATTACGACTCGTTTGACCCAGTCGATTGTTTGAGAAAAAAAAATTTCTTGAAAATTTACTCTGTATCATAAAATTTAATTGTCATTTTTAACATGTTTAGCCTTATAAACAAAGTGGAAAAACTGCTATGATTGTTCATATTTTTATCACTGTGTTATTTTATTTTCTTGAGGTGAAACTAGGGGGACTAATTTACTCATTTGTTAAATATATTATCGTAAGCTTTATATTCGTACGAACGATTCTACAACAGTATTTTTTATCTTGTACATAATTGACAAAAATTTACACGTGTGTTTACTTCAACGATCATACGAAGAAAAAATATTTTAACTAATCAATCATGTAATATCGAGAATAAAATTTAAAAAAAGTACACACGAACGATGTCACGTATAAACTGCCATCACGACACTCGAGCGTCGAGTGATCTAAAGCGAGAGCAATGGCAATGCAGTTAGAAAAGACGTCAAGCTGTCAGTTCTCTCTCTCTTTCTCTCTCAGCAAAAAGTGATAATTAAACGGACGGATCGCAGAGATAATATCGCATCGGTTACACGTCCCTCTGCGCTTTTGCCAGCAGCAGCAGACAAGCGCCAGGATAATTATACGAGAGAGAGAGAGAGAGATGCAGCAGCTCTCATCTCTAACTAGTGCTAATAACGCCGCTAATGCTCTTCCGTGGAAACTACTCGTCGGCTAACGAGCTCTCTTCTCTTAGTGCCTTCATGTTGCGTAAGAGCTAGATTAAAAGCTCCGAGTTTTAACCAGCGCGGAGTGAGATTTTCTTTTTCCCTTTTTTTTCCTGTTTCTTTCGAAAAGAGAATTGTTAAATTGGGCTTTTGTGCAGATATTGCATTTCCTGAATTATTTAACATTTTCGAGCTTTGTTTTTTTCCACTCTTTCTCTCTCTGCTGCGGTGGAGAATTGTAGAGAGATTCTTTGTGGATTTCTGCGACTATGGGATTTTTTAAAATACTTTTTGCATTATAAAGGATTGACGGAGTTCTGCAATTTTCTCTTTGATACACTTTAGACATGTAAAACTTGATTGGAGAACGAATTTAGCAAGTTTGTGAAAAATTTCATTTTAAAGTCAGACATTAAATACAGAGAAATACTTTTAAATATCCATTATACATTTTCAATTATATACTTTTGCCGAAACAATAATATTTTTCTATCGAGGTGCAGCTACCTCGTACATCGTTAATAAACACAGAATTGATAAATAGTACACGCTCCGAACACTAAATTAATTCGAGATGAATGACATTTAATTGAAAGTGTCAGCGAGGCATTCGACCAGAACGAATAAGTTTTATCGGGGCGCGAGCAGTAGCAGCAGAGCAATTTTTTTCATTCGCACACGTATATCTATATAACGCGCACATATACATACCATACGGCGTGGAAAAATGATTTTGCAATACTGTCCCGCTCTTGGCCATACGGCAATAAAACAAGAATTAAAACAAAAACGAAAAAAAAAATAGCCTCGCGGGTGCAAGCACGGATGGTCATAAACAACGGGAGAGGTGAGGTAGGCGGGGAAATGTCTCGATTTCAAATAGCAATTGGTGTCAAATGGCCTTTTTCGTTCTCTCCGTCGGTTCCCCTATAAATTCGAATTTGCGAAAGAGAGAGAGAGAGAGAGAGAGAGAGAGAGAGAGAGAGAAAGCCTGACGCACTGCGATACTCGCGTTTTATTGTTTTTTTTTCTGTCGCTCGTCGCGCCATCCCTAAATTATATTTGCCCCGCGTGCGCGGCATTTTATACGACGAGCAATTATTAAAAATATTTGGCGCGAGAACGCGAGCTCTCGGTTGTCGGCGGAATGAAAATCTATACACGCGTGTTGCCTCGTTTTGCGGTGTATAACGCGCACGCTGGTTTTTTTATTTTTTTTTTCACGGTTTGCAATTTTACGCTGCTGAACCGACAGAATGCCGCTCAACGACGTGTCGCGTAGAATAGTTGCAAGTGTAATTGTATGGACGTGTAAAACAGAATTGATACTGGAAATTTCGCCCGCATTAATATTCATATACGTATATAGCACATTTTTTAACCGAATATATATCATTGACGCGACGAGAGTAGTGCGTCCCACGACAGCCGCAGAAATATCGTGCATTAAATCATATCGATTTACAGCATGCCGCATCCCTGCGCCACCCGATAAATCTCCGTAAAAGATTACACGATAAAACAAAAAAAAAACGAGAGCAAAACGCGAATGAAAAGCACGATGGCAAGAAAAAAAACGAGTAATAGCGCGCGAGGAGATGCGTGTAAAAAAAAACAACGACGACGAACGCGCTGCGCGGATATAGAATGATAGAAGGCGTGCGTTAAATGTCGCTGGTGCACCACCACCACCGCCGTTGTATCAGCGCGAGTGATAAATGGTTTTATATGAATTTCGATCGTAAAGCAAAAAAGGGACGATATGAATCGCGCTCGTCGCACATATGCGAGAGAGAGAGAGAGAGAGAGAGAAAGAGAGAGAGAGAGAGGAGCGTTATACGTATATGAAAAACGACGCCGTATATACAATGTCGAGGGTCGTTACGCGTTCGCGCATTTTGACACGCGTGTCAATAAAAGCTGAGCCCAAGATGAATCTCGGTTAATGCGTTTTATGACGGCCGAGAGAGAGAGAGAGGCTCTAGAGACTTATGTGTACGTGCCTCTCTCTTGGGGTAAGAGAAGAAAAAAAAATTGCGTTGAATTAATGTTTTCTCCCTTCACACGCTGTATGGCTTCACTTACATTTTTCCCTTCGAAAGGAAAAAATTAGCTGCACTTCCCATTCTTTTCGGGTATTTGTCATTTACTCGTATTGTAGATGTAGCATTTTTTTAAGGGTAGGAAATATGTTTGAGAAATGAGTTGCTATTATGGCAATAAATTGGCGATACTTTGGATATATTTCGGATAAGTCGGTGCGCATAAAGAATCCCATTTATCAGGGAAAATCTTTGATATGTAAGTGAAGTAAATGAAAAAGGTTTTGTCATCGCGTTTCTGATACAATTCATTTTTGCATACATTAATTCGCTAAATATTTTATTTTGCATTTATGCTTAAACTTTGATTGGAGTTTTAACAGTCGATGAATAATTTGGACAAAAATAGAATACTACCGCAAAGATACAAAACTTGATGTGTCGACGCTACACAGTATACAAATTCTTTAGAAACTCGAGAGAGGGCGATTTTAAAAGATTATCGAGGCTCATGGCTGCTCACTATTTAGCTTTACATTATAAAATTCAAAACCCAAATAATTTTTTAACCAAGCTATAAATTTACACGGTTAACAATCAAAAATAATCATCAATCAGAAAATTCAATTTTTTCAAAAATTAACAAAGAAATTACCGATAAAAATATTTAGCTGTCATTCATTTCCCAAAGGTCTGCCTATCGATCTTGTCCTATCACTCAACAACTCTCTTCAAAATCGCAGAAGCTTCATACACATACACACACACACACACACACACACACACACACACACACACACACACACACACACACACATGCACACATAAACTCGCTACATCATCGCCCACATATTATCTCTCTGTAGCATACACACACACACACACAATACATCAATCTCACGTATGCTGTGGGTGCAACGTGTATCAATGAACAAATATTTAGCGTGGAAAGTGTAGAAGATAGAAATTTACGATGACGCTCGCGGAGCCACAGATTAGCCGCAAACGCCGCGCATGCACATAAATCACTCAAGGTCATTATCGTTGCGCCCGTATACACAACTTGATACGCGCGCACGCGCGCCATGATAAATATTTCCGAACGGAGGGGGTGGTGGTGGTATAGATTGGATATATATCCCCCGTCGTCGCCGTATAGTCGTCGGGGGCTAATAAATACGTTATTGTCTGCACACCAGCGATCCACACTCACACACATACACATGCACACAACTAATATTAGGCTGCGATACCCACCCACTGCAGACGCACGCACGATTGCTTGTGTGACGTGAAACTATATAGCAGGGAGGGAGGGTGTGCGATATATATAGAGAAAATAGCCGAGAATTGTTTCTGAATTATGTATCGAGCCGCTATACTTTTTCGGCTTTGATTTGTTCTAGGCTTGCGATGTTTTATCGCTCGACTGACGTTGCTGCTGACGTGCATGAGTGCACAGGATACTCGATGACGTTTGATCGCATACAAAATTGATACGTGACGCGCGCGCGACAGAAGGGGGTCGTATTATAGCTATTGCCTATATATATATACATATGTGCTCGCTCATTTACATAGTGAATTAGTATGCACCAATCTTCATCGCGCAGCAATCTCTCATAAATCGCATTAGTCTCTTTCACGCGAAAGTTTGCTTGCTTTGGTGCGATTGTAATAAATCAGCGGTAAAAAAAAAAATAAAAAAGCACACAAAACTTGGCTACCCGCGCGAACGAAGTTATAAAAAAAAAAGAAAGGAGGGCGCGCTATTTTCGCATAAAACAGCATTATCACTAATGTTGATGCAGTATATATAGGCGGCTCTAATAACACGCCAGCAGCAGCGGCAGGAGCTTGGGCAGCGATATGTCATCGTGGAAGGTCTGGCAATCTATCAAATCGAAATAATCGACGTCGGTGCAGGCGTGTGCTAAGGAACGGACTGCGTGAGGTGGCCTAATAAATCTTTGAGCTGCTGGTGGTGCTATAGTGGTTGGCGGTTATTACCCACGCGATAATGTTCGCGCGCGCGCAAGAGAGAGAGAGAGAGAGAGAGCCTCTATATCTTTTACCGATCGCCTTATATACATGTGGCGCACGCCGATGCGATAATTCTAATTGATCAATTGCCCCTTCCTTCGTAAACGCTATACTCTCCTGTATATATAGGTAAGCTCTTCTTATATACTTTGTAGTAAGTACCCCTTTCTTATACGGAATCAGTCACGTATATATAATATAATTGTCTTTCCTCCCTTCGATGTATATATATATATGTATATATCGAAGGTTTCACGCTTTTTTTTCTGGTCGCTCGAGTGTGCTTGCCCTCCGCTCGTGACCAATTGATTTCGTTTTTTTTGTTGTCGGGAAAGAGAGACTGCTCTCACAATTTGATTCGATATTTCGACATGTTTACTTTATGGTTGTTCGACACATAGGCGGATGGAGTGCTACAGGACTCTTTTGCCAAGTATGCTGAAAAAAATTAATGAAGGAATTTTGTTGAGGAAACTATTTTTTGATACTATGTAAAAATGCTGCATTCTGATATTTGATTTAACTCTAAACGTGCATTTTCTTGATTATCAAAACGTTATTCTGTAATTCATCTGGTGAGAAGATGGCGAACTCAAAACAAGTCTTGGTTTGAATTAACATGTTACTTTTTGCATTCTTCTGTCATAATGATGCTGCGAGTACCTATACGTATATATTTTGCGGTATATTGTTAACTTATAAACATCAAATTATTCACTCAAAGATATATTTCAGTCTTGGTGTTATAAAATATGTAATTTTTAAATTGTGTAAGACGACAAAAACATCTAAGTTTCTAAATCTTTTTATAAATGATCTTAGCACAAATTATTTTGTATATAAAGAATCTCGAATCACACCATAGCCAAACTATCCAAAATATCCATAAATCACCGCTTGATTAACGTCGAGAATCATAGGCGCACACATTTCTAAATAAAACTCCCCTGGAAAAACATCCTAAAAATCCAAAACAAAGTTTTAAATATATCGCAAGCTTCGCGGCGCTCTAACCAGCACAGTCACATCAATAAAACGAAAATTTCCCGAGGCATAGCATCAAGCGCGCGATACCTCATCAAAACAACATATCCCGAAAAACCGAGACTCGTTTTTTTTTCCTTTCTCCCCGCGTCACCGAAGATGCATCGGCAAACAACTATACACGTAATCCCGTCTCGTCTCCCAGAGTCACGCGCACGAAACTCTTATATACCCTTATACTCGTTATTTATCGCCGTTGCTGTGTGTGTGTATTTTCGCTGGCGGCGCGTCGCCGTGAAATCGACAGCTGTCGCGACGTATTTCGTGTCATCTGTACGAAATGCCATAACGTATACACTTCCGTTATACCAGTAGACGCAGACGCAGACACACTCGAGATAGAAGATATTTCGTTCGATATCTCGATTTCTTTGAGTTTTCAAGCGGCTCTTAAGTGGACTGTCTTGCTACCTCGTATACCTAGCTCTTTGGAAAATTTACGATTATGGCCGCTAGATTTACCGTGATACACAACATTCTTTATCTATTTTCGACATCCTGTTAATGAAGACGGGCCTTTTATTTTTAGGCCGGTTTACTAGTGTACGTATCTATATAAAACGTTCAATTCACTAGACAACCCCGTCATAATAGTTTTAAGTTTTATTAACCGCGTGGCCTAAAGTATATCCATCTAAAACCGAATGAATGAGTCAACTGTTTGTGAATGAAAGATATTTTTATCGAATTTTTGTTTTCTCTCTCATTTATTATAAAATTTTTTTAAAATAAGTAGTAAACATCGCGATTAGTCAGACACAACAATGTCAACAAACTTTATCTTCCTCGACCTAAAAACCAAAAATATCAGTTTCGACCACTAAACCCGCGGGGAATGGTAAAGTTTTCCGCCAACACGGTATGAAAGAAGCTAAAGTCATTGGCTCGTCGCCTCCCTTTCATAATACCCGTAAATTATAAGCCTCGACGACGAAACTTCAAAAGAGGAGCTTTTCAAACGTATACCCCACGGAAATAAATGTTTGAAATCCCTTCGTCTTTTTTGTCCAATTGTCGCGCGCGTCACCGCAAGCTGCCCGTTTGCGCGAATGTTCATGCACGCGAGCATATAATACGTCTTCTTCTCGTGCTGCTGCTTGCTGCGCTGAAAGTCGGAGTCACTTACACGCACGGGTGCATAGATCAGTACATACGTACGTACACGCACACACACACACACACACACACACACACACGCGCGAACACACTTGCGTCACATGTATATAGAGGGAATGCTTGCACCGCGTGCTGTTGCTGCTGCCGCGCCGCCGGTGCAAGAGGTGTTATTTATGTTCCCTTTGTCGGCAGTCGTCGTCGTCGCCGTCGATGTATACGCTATGCCACCGAGAAATCGTATGTAATATACACGACTCTGTGTGACTGCAGCGAAGAAGAAGAAAAAAATGAAGTGTTGCGAGCGCGGATTTAATGTCGCGGGAAAAAAAAAAGCTTCGTGTACGTGTGTATAAGAATGTTAATTAAAAACTTGCTGACATTAGGTTGCAAATGGATGCATGATACTCTAGGATTATACTTTGCGTAATGCTATTGTTTTATTACTGTATGCTCGGTGTTTTAGCAAATATTTCATTATTACGCGAGGCGATGTCGACGCTGAAATTAAATATCACGGTTCACTTGACGATGACTGACATTGTGAAAGTCTTTGAGCTATATTATTTATAATAAGCTTATATTATATGTATTTACATAGTCAAGGGGGACGATCATATAAAAATATGGCTGTTGAACGAACGATTGAAACATCAATCCTCGGGAGAAAAAGAAAAACTCGAAAACGTCGTCAACAATAGTTGATAATCCATAAAGCAAGCGCAGCTCTCTCCCCCACTCAAAAGAAAGTGCCTCGCGAGCAAAGTCGGTGTGTTGCATGGGCGGTCGCATGCATCCATAAATAATGCGCGTGCGCGCAATTTCCCGTGTAATTGATGGGGCCCCTGCGCTCGCGCTCTGAGTTTGTGTGTATATATGTATAGTATAGCAGTAGGTTTCATAATGCCCTTAGCGAGCGCGCGCGCGAGCGCGGGGCGTAAACTCGACAATGCCTTCGTCACGCCAGGTCGGCTCGCATTGTTTGCAGCGGCAGCAGCAGCAGCAAACGCGCCAACTCAAAGATAAAATAGAGTGAGAGAGAGTCTGATTTAGTGTGCCACGCAAAGATCGTGTTCAGCCTGCCGATTGTCCGCTATGCTTTCTGTTTGTATGTGTGTGTGTTTGCGATGCACCTCCTGAGCTTTTGGGCGGATGTGCAAAGCGCTATACGAATCTTTACGAGTTTTCAGGTTGGCGTGCACAAGCGCGGTGCTTTGTTGTTTTTACCCCCAATTGTTCGTGTTTTGTTGGTTGGGATGTACGAGTTTTTTTTTGGTAGGATGCGGGGAGGTGGTTGAAGTGAATTTTTAGAGAAACGCTTTTGGTAGATCATGCACAGATTTTTTTTTTCTTTTTGAGACGTAATTTACTAAGAAATTGATTCCAGCTTTGTATATGATCAATTTTAATTAATATAACCACTTGAAGATTCAACCCAAAGTTTTATATTAATAAGTTGGTTTCAGCTTCGTATGTGATCAATTTTAATTAATATAACCACTTAAAGATTCTACAGAACATTTTCATTTATGACCAAATTTTTTATGCTCTCTCTAGCGGTGTAAAGATGCATCTTATGACTCTCAAAGTTAAAAAAAAATTTATATAAAAACAACATAATCCGCTGACATATATACGTATATTACACTTCTATCACCACAACCAATCACTCAAAATATCACCACACTCAATACCCACGCACTACAAGCACATCAACACAATTGCACTTGGCTGTTTCATAACTTACTTAACCGTTCTATACATACCGTATACAAACGCCGCAGCATGCGCATTTAGCGGCTGCAGCTGTATATAGTTAGCCCCGTGTGCCCTGCGGTTAATACGAAGGAAAGTGGTCGCCGGCCAGTGTGAGCCCCATATTAGATGTCTTGTCTTGCCTATTATTGTTGCGAACGACGACGCATTAGGCGCGCTTATCGCGCTTGCGGTTACGCGTGCCTGCGGTTTCGCGCGGCTGCTGCTGCTACTGTGCTCTCTTGCTAATTCCGATGAGATGCTGCTACTGCTGCTGCTGCTGCTGCTGCTGCTGCTGCTGCTGCTGCTGCAGTGCGTTGATTGTCAAGTTCGCTGTTGTTGCAGCTCATTGTTGGGTGGCTTAAGTGCTATGTATACATGTGTGGGCCAAGGCGAACAATAGAAGGCTAATGTCGCATGCGCATGGTGTTAACGTTGATTCTTTTTTTTTTGTTATGGCTGACCAAACGATGTTTTACTACTTGTTTTAATTTTTTAGCTATATTGACGTGTAAAAATTCTGATCTCGATTCTGATGACACTTGCTCATCACTTCTAGATTAAATGATTAGTAAAAGACAACTGCAGTTGTAAAAGTGACCAATTATTATTATACATAACTATAGCAAAATTATCTACCTTTAACGGACGCCATCCATCTCACGATATATATGTGATAGGCAATTAGTAAAAGTGGACGATAGGTGAGACGAAGGCACTTAACGATCATTTATCAGGATCGAGCCAATTTGGAGGATTGGAATAATGATCGAGTGTAACGACGAAAACTGGATTATCCCGCCATTAGATATTAGATTAAGCTAACGGTTAATAAGCCCGAGGCGTTCTCTCTCGCTTTATACTACTATACGGCAATTTCGCTATACGGCGAAGATATTGCGCGTATATAGCATGCGATACCTCTCTCTATCAGCCTCATTTTCATAATACCTGTGTGTGTGTGTGTGTGTCTCATTAAGTGATTTGTCGTTCATGACGATTGTAATTACGATCGAGTTTACTTCGTGCGGTATATCATCTGCTATAATGTGCAATCCCAATCGGCGATGTAAATTCTTGACTACTTTATCACGCGATTTGAAGTATAATTCGCAAGATGAGTGCCATTACCAACGAAACACGCAATGAAATATATATGTATATTCGAACATAAAAAAATGGCAAAACAAGAAAGTATAAGCATGTGTATGTGATACGTGAAAGCGCATCCATTCATTTGGGCCCACTACGCGGCGGCGCAACGGCAAGTTTATTGGCGCGGCGCGCGACATCGAACGCGCGAGCGAACGGTTAGTTTACGAGAATGCAGAAACCGTGTTACGCCGTGCCGTAAGGTGGTACTACATGCGCGGGGGGTCTTCTAAAACCCCGGGGGGACAACCATAAACTGACTTCAGTGTGTGTGACGCTCTTATCTTTTTTTTTTTTTGGGTGGCTTTTTTCTGTCGTTCTCTCCCTCTCACGTGTGTGCTACTCCGACTTTTTGTGAGCTTAGTCATGGGCTCTCGGCTCCTCTTTTCGTCGCTCAGAGTTTACAACTGTTGCTCGTAGCTGCTGGAGCTTGACAGTGGAGGTATTTTTTTTTACGAGAGGCGACAAGGTGGTCTTTTTTGAAAATAGTTCTTTTTTTGGTGTGATTTTTTTAAATTTGGATCATGGAGTTATTTGTTTTCTTTGAATTTGATGATTTGACTGTGAAACTCAAATCAATTTGCTCATTTTAATTTATGCGTAAAATTGAAAAATAAATATTTTTTTTAATGTATCATTTTTTTATGATTGGTTACGTAATTCCTATTTTAATTCGTTGTCGAGCAGTACCAAAACGTTATCAGATAAATATATCTTGATTCACGCAGATAATTTGCTATACCGTAATATCGTCGTATTAGATTAAAAATGTCTTATTCAATTGTTTATTAGAAATGAAGATTAATCACTATTTGTTACAATTTAAATGTAATAAAGTTTGAAGCATACATTTTGGTTTTTGGAAAAATTATTTCATACTCCAGTGATGAAAATACGAAGCATTATTAGTAATATTTATTACCAGTTGTTATCTATAGAATTTTGACATAAAAAAAGGTTCAAGAATACTTATAAAAAGTAACACAAATAATGAAATCTCAATAATTCAAATATGCAACACAAACATAGGTATCCTTGCAAAAGATTACGAACTTGTATTTTCTGTTCTTAATCGCGTACTGTGTATACAATCATTTTATCTAAAAAAAATACACGTATTTTACTGTTGAGCACTTTCACCAAACACAAATAAAAAATTTGACAAGCTTCAACCCTACCACGCCATGACTCTTTCATGTCTCTTAGCCTCCCTCTCATCCCGCGATATTTGTCAACCCTCTCTCTCTTCTTTTTTTTTCACGTCGTTCGCAATCTGGAGTTACGAGGTGCGCAAACACAGAGTTACGATCGAAAGCTTTTTGCAAAAAAGCCGCAGGATACGCGAGAAATTTCGCGCTTTCTTCGACAGCGAGGTGTACAGCAGCTCTCGTACCGTTATACATACCTTTTCCGCTGTTAAATCTCGTTTAGGAGCTCGCGCGAGGAGAGGACAATTGAATAGCTCATAGTGCGTGTATATATATATATATATGTATGTGTGTGTGTATGTGTCTCTCACGGAAGAACCGACTTAAATTTCAAATGCCGCTCGAGGCTGTTAAGAAAGCCTGGCTTAACGATTATGGATTTCTTACTTTAGCGCCGAGCCAGTTAAGTGCCATAGTTTAAAGTTGCGTGCAGGAAGCTATTTCCAGTCTTTTTTTTTTCTCTCAAGGTACGAGGATGTTTATCACTCGTTCTTTAAGTAAACGCATATGTGCATTTTTTATCTCGCTCTCTATTTTTTTTTCGGAAATTCGCACGCTTATAACAACAAGAAGAAAAATAAACGAGCTATTGAATTATCGGCAAGGGAATTGATCGTTCGAGCACGAAAAAAAGGAACAAAATTCTCTTTTTTCCCCCAAAGTGTAAAATTACAAATTACATGCCCATCCAATATCCGGAGAAAATATTGAAGCATCAATCAAGAATCGAACAATACAACGTCCCCATATATAGGAAACACACTCGCGAGAGAGAGAGAGTTTGACAATCGAAACGGCCATTACTCAAACAAAAAATTCTTGTCTCACGAGAACACCCATGAAGGAATCGTCGCCGTTGTAATACGTTTGCACTCGGACATAAATTAGGGTGGCCGAGGAAGAATGCGAACAATGAGTTTTCGCCACAAAATCGGCGCAGCGTCGCAGCGCCCCGTCCCATATATATAGGCACGCAAACTGCCGCGCGTATATAATATCCCCTGCGAGCAAAGCGTCAATGACGCTAATCCAGATTTGGCTGTCCCCTTGTATATATACATATACTAGTCGATTGAAAAGAGCAGCAGCAGCACGAATATGAGTAAAGAGGCGCGACGCACACACATATACACACACGTATACAGCACCTGTCGTGTGTTGGAAAGGGAGAGAGAGAAAAAAAGCGACGTCGAGCTGTTCTGCTGTCCAAACAAGCGCAGCCACTTATATGCACGCTCTGTGTTATAATAAGACAGCTGCCAGATGATCGACCGGTTGACACGGGTTCGAGTGTCTCTCTCTCTCTCTCTCTCTCTCTCTCTCTCTCTCTCTCTCTCTCTCTCTCTCTCTCTGCAAACGTGTATCAAGAATGGAAGTTCCGCTCTCTCTCTCTCTCTCTCCGCTACTGGCTTTAGCCTACGAGAATTTTTATTCTTTGCCGGACGAGGTGACGAGTTGACATGTGTTTGTCCAGTTGTTGAGCTCATTGAATCAATCACGCGTTTATATACGTCTCTCGAGTGCGTTATATGCGATAGGATTTCAATGCAGACGACGGATTTTTAAGAAAACTCGAATACCTGAATACATTTTTTGTTCGCCGAGCTTGGCTGCATAAGAAATAATGCGTTTGCACGTTCTCAAGTATGTATATACGTGTACTTTAGCATAACTGCTCGTCACGATAAGCCTCGTGAAAGAAAAAAAACAGCAACAAAGCTTCGCACGAGAAAGTCTTGTTAATTATTTCCAGCTTGAAAAGCAGCTCGAGGATTGATGGACGACGCGGAGAGGTCCCTTTGGGGCATTCGCGTGAGTTGGAGGCATTATATTCAAGAGGGAGAGACAGATCAGATGAGCGTAAAGTGTTTGTATGCATGACGTGAATGCATGCACGATTATTAAATAGTCGAACGATCAGCGTCATTGCGTAACGTGTACACAGCACATACATATACATTGTCGTTTGCGATAATCGAGTCGGACGCGTAAGCGGATTTTAATGGTTGCGCGAGCGAGTCGAGTCGAGCCGAGCCGAAGCGCGGGTATTATTTTGGAAGCGCGAGCGTTTAATCCGATATTGAAATTTTAATGAACTGTCAGGCGAGTGACTTTGAAATTCTTGCTTGACACGAAAACGTACTTGTAAACGTTCTTTTTTTTATTACGGAGAGAAAACTATTTGGGCCAGGCAGCAGCTGCTGTCTTCTCGATATTACACACACGCACATGCTCTTCAAGGCAATTCGTTATGTCAGAGAGCGACGGAGCTTTGGTCTAATTTTATTTATAAAATCCTATGGGCGTGCTACGAGTGTGTATAGTAGACAGCATCGCATAAAATAAAAAAAGAAAAAAAGTAAATCGGTTGACGGATGGGTATAAAACAAATCATCGTGCAAAGAGGAGGCAAGAGACGAACAATGAAGAGATAAATCCATGGCGTTACGCTGCGGGGAAAATGAAGTAGTCGTGTAGCCTATTAACCGGAAGGGAGCAGCTGCTATATAGCAGTCGCTGAGATCGCTTCGACAGTTACATAATAATCCTCTTAACACTCGGCATTCTCCTACGGTGCGTCGCTCGCCGCCGCCGGGAAGTTATAAAAAAGAAAAAAAAACGTAAAGTGAGAGGGATACGCGCCGTTGCTTCGTTCTTCTTCTTCTTCTTTTTTTACTGGTGGCAACTGTCGCGCGAATCCGTCATTGACTCCCCGCGCGAGCGAACGCGGCCCCGACGACTTTTAAGCCCTGTTTATTTCGGTAGGGATTAGCTCTTTTGGGATAGGTGTCTTGATTTATTCAGTGCGATTTACCAAACTAATATAGTTCATGGGATTTTTTTTGGAATTTTGTCGCTATAACACTTCACGAAATAAAAAAAATAACATTTTTTTTTGCTTCGTTGTATTTTGTTTGAAGATTAGTGAGTGCAAAGCAAGCAATGTTTTTTCGGCTGGAAATTTATGAAAAAATTTTAGTGTGGGAAGAATTAGTCGCGTAAATATTATGATCGATAACATTTGGATTCAGCAAATAATGTTAACCAACATTGTGAATTCGCGTGAGTGAATTTGAAAATTTGCAATTCTGCAGTTTGAATAAATAGGACGCAATCTCGGACGGAATTGCTAAGAAATTTTCTTTAATATTAAAGCTTTGGTAAACCATAGAGCTGTATAATTTCTTATAAAGACCCTTCCACGCATATTTACAGCATACCAAAATATAGCAAATTTGTCCCCCTGGTTTCACTTCAAGTAAGTAAGATAACGTAGAAAAAATATGATTCGATAGAAAAGTTTGATGCAATCCATTGCATTGGTATATTATGCAGAGCTAATTTTCAAATATGCTTTCCAAATAATCGTCTTGATTAAACGAGCTGACGTTGAATCATTACAATCGTACAGCACTAATATATTAAGTCACATATTTTTCTGCTTTATCATATCATTGAATATGTATTTTTACTAACGAATTTCTAAAAATTGTAAAATAAAAAGAAACCTTCAAACGTCACACGATTATCAAATCTAAGATTTTTTTTATTGAGCCATAATCCGATTGATTGAGGTTGAAAGTAGACGAGCGACCGCTACACGTATATATAAAAGCTTTCATCCAAAGTACAACGCGTGCGTGCGAGCGAACTAGAGCGACATGTACTATATCCGATTATAGAAAGAAAAGAATCATCTAATGATTTATTCATAGGCAAAAGGCGTACAGCTTTGATTGATACATATCATCAAGTATGTAAATCCCAGTACATCACGTACAGCACTTTTTCTCTTTCTCTCTCTCTCTCTCTCTCTCTCTCTCTCTCTCGTTGATCCGCGCACGAGGCGGAAGCCATATACGGCCATCCTTCACGTTGGTGGTGGTAGTGTGGTGGTGGCTTGTAATCCTCTCCGCCTCTGACGAGTCACGCTCTCGCGAGGCGGCGGCGGCGGCGGCAGGAGGAGCGTACGTTACATATACATATACACACACATACAATATAGTTATATGCATCAGTACAAACATCTCGACTGGTTTGGCTCAGTGCTTGCTTAGGATCGTGCTGACCGCTCTGCTAATGGCCGGTAGCACTTCGCGTTAAATGCCCGGGCAAACATTGAGAGAAACTCGCCGTGCGGCTGTTTGAACATGCTATTATCGTAGCGTTGAGCGCGGCTACCGGGCCGCCGTGCTACTATATATGCTGCCACCAGCATTATATTCTCTGTTCTTCTTCTTTTTCTCTCTTCTTTTTTGTCAGATGCTAATTTTTTCTTTTCTTCGCTCGGGAGACTATAATATAATACCGCTCGACAAATAGACTGCGGGATACAGTCGAAATGTCTAATGAGAAATATTATCGCGATGATGGATATGGTAATTGATTGTTTTGTTTCGGAGATTGGTTAGCGACTGCTGAAAACAATTTATTATATTTACCACCGAATGGAAAGGTTTGTTTCGTACAGATAGTGTGATTCTATATTTTACAGATTTGATTCAATACGACTTTTTTCCATTTGTTTTATTTAACACAATGCTTTTTCCATTGAACACAACAAAAATACTGTTGGACATGGATATTGTCTAAAGAAAAATCAATTTAAAATTCAATCGGCACAAAATATTATAAGTAAATAACATTTTTCCACGTGAATAATTGAATATTTGTTTAAAGTTCTGCCAATTATAAATAAAATAATTAAATATGCGATTATATCGTGTAAAATATTTTATGCCAATTAATTTTTAATCAATTTCTCTCTAACATATAAGATATAATGTAAGATAATATTCCGTTTTTTGAGAAAATGCTATATTATTTTTGTATTCAATCATGTTTAATCGGAACTATTTTTTTTAATTTATTTATTTTCCAATAAAAATTTACAAACAAATTCGTAATTATGTTACAATCATGTGATTATATTATTGACATAAAATTGAATCATACGAGTAGTCGCTTTTATCTAATTTGAATCCAAAACTATACTGAGTTTTAATTGAATGGAAGAAAAAGTATTAATTTTTCTTCCTAGCGTCAAAAAATCAAACTAATTCATCGGTGGAGCAATCAAGCCCAAAGATATTTATGACGACTGAAAATTTTTTGGCATCTTATATACACGTACATGTATATAACGCTTGCCGACACGAGGGGTATAACCGATCGATCGCTCGGCGCAGATGATTTATGAAATCCACTTTGGAGGTCCGTCGCCGCGCTGTGTGTTGGCTGATTGATCGCTACGGATTAAAGGGCGCCATCGCGGAAACTCGAGCGTAGCTTTTTTTTCTCTCTCTCTCTTTCTCGTTCGCGCAGCACACAGCACAATATGCGCGCAAGCAGCCGCTTGGCCTGTCACTCGCCGCCACGCCGCCAAGCGTTTGACGTTAAACGAGAGTTTTCCACGACTCCGTGAGTGAGAGACGCGATTTGTCAAGGTTCCAATTTTTCGACGACGACGACGGCGACGATTGACAAGGACGAAAGCCATTTTTGTGCGCGCGATGCTTCTCTTTTTCTCTCACTGCTCGACCTTGCATTATCTTGACTAACGTATTTTCTCGTTTTCTTTTCGTTTTTTTTTTCGCATGTGATTTATGTATGTGTGTTATTGCGCGCGCGCGCGAAAGTTGAAACTCATTCCTTTTAAGTGGGTTTCAAATGCGCGTTATCCTTCTTCAATTTTTTGTTTGTCGATCGAGAATCACACAGTGACAGCCGCCGTATGGTTCACGCGTAATTTGTTCTCGCATTTATTTTCCAAAGTTGTCGTACACACCTTTTGCAAAATAATTTCCAACCTTTCCGTAATTGAAGTTGTTGATTTCGACTATTTTTACAATTTCGCGCCTGACATAAATCAACGTCGTTCTCTCATTTCTGTCAGTCTGCGCCATTAAATGTTTTTACCGAGTAAATTTTTTGTATATATCCTTTCGCGAAAACTTTTCGTAACTCTTAATTCGAACGCGCAATCACGCCACTGTTGGCGGCAATAAACGTTGAAATAATAAGGTGTAACAAACTTTGAAAAAAAAAAAATTCAGTCTAACGTTTTATTCGAGCACATAAAACTCGGTAGAGAGACAGGCAGACGAGCTTTAAGCATCGGACGTGCTCTTGTCTGCAGAAGCGTGCTTGCAGCAGCAGCAGCAGCACAAGAGAGGTGAGCGTAAATCTAGTTGGATGCGCGCTCGCTGTGATGGGGAAGGGAGAAAGGTGCGACATATCTTATCGTAAACGTCTCATAACGCGAGCCGCAGTAACGACGCGTGACACACGACGACGTATATAAAGCCTCTCTCTCGGTCTACCTCCACCTCCCACCCCTGTGATGTTGAAGTGAACGAGCGAGCTCGTAAACTGTACGCCGATGCCCATGTGTACATCCCCCTTTTTTCTGCACATGAGAAGGAGGAGGAGGAGGAGGACCGGCTCATTTGTGAGTTTGGTCGCGATGCGAGCCGACGCTGTCACAATCACGCCACGGCCATAAAGTAAACATCCGACACATCAAAGAGCCGCCCCATTCGTGCGCGCAGCTTTATTTCACTCAACCTCTACTTCCTTTTTCTGCCCTGTCTCTCTCTCGAGCGTGTGCTCGCGCGCTCCGCTGGACCTGTCGGATTACCCACGTCGCTCGCGATCTCACTCTTCTTCTCTCTAACCCTTTCTTCTTTCCCTTTTTTTTATATACGTTGCCGTGCTCTCTCGCTCTCTCCATCCGTTAATCCGTTTACCGCCAATCGCTTATAGCTGCCTTGTGGTAAATGTGCGTGTGTCCGATCGCCGTTCCCTATAGTCTTTTTTTTTATGGTTGTGACTGATTATATATAGAGCTTTAGATGCAGAGAAATCACGGATCCTGAACAATAGCGTTTTTTTTTCGCAATTTCAATTCATTCAAATGCTACTTTGGCGACAACAGCTTTTGTAATAATGATCTTGTAAAATGACAATGTACCTTTCTGCGACATCTATGAAAATTCGATGCAGTCATGTCTTCACAGACATTTCAAATAAATTATTATGCAGTTCACGAATTCATGAACAAAAAAGAGAGAGAGAAAAAAGTCGAAACATTAGAATATATAGGTGAAAGTGTGTCATCACGGTTCACGAAGTATAATACGCAAATCAAGATTCGTCTGCGGCGCGTCGCGCGAATTCGTCAAGGGAAATTCGATGCAAAGCGAGCGCGCAAACGTCGCTTCCATGACATTTCGCTTTGGCGACAGGCAGCACAAAGTAGTAGTAGTAGAAGGTAGGTTGGCGGTCTGCTGCAATGGCAGATCTCCTTTCCCGTCGTCGTCGGCGTCGTCGTCGTCGTCGTTACGTCCGCGCACGCGACAACGCTATCATCGTCGCTCGCTCGCTCGCTCGGCAAGAGAAGCTTGGCACGCCGACGCGTAAAACGAGTTCGCGCGCATTTACGCCGCGTCGACGGGCTGTCACTCCATACGACGTTCTCCCTACATTTCCAAGCTTGAATTTGTGCGCCTCGAGTCACCGTCTTCTTTTTTTTTTACCCCGACCGCTTGACGGCTCTGACAGATAATATGAATTTGCAACTTCTTTTTCTTCTTTTTTATTCGAGAACAATCTAATATGCAGATTTTTTTTTAAAAGGAGTCAAATCTTTTTAAAAATGAAACGATTTTCCAATGTAATTGCCTAATGATTATATCTTCTTTTGAAGGTATTAAATTTCAAGATAGGAAATCCAACTTCTGACACATGGAAATCCCTCAATTTAATTGTTCGTGAGTCACACTATACTTCCCAGAAAAATGTCTAGTCAACCTGTCTACTAACACCTAACTAAAAAAAAACAGCTTTTTTTATCTCCGCATAATTGAAGGTTATACCTTCAAAGAAAGTATATCCCTTAGAAGAAGAAGAAAAAAAAGCCACCTCTGAAAATAGCCGGATCCCGCTAAAACAGCTCCTCCCTAATGATTCATAGGAAGCTATCAGCCGACCTTGGTTGTGCTTTCACGAGGTCATCAGCGTTTATATACACACTCACGCGCGTCCTTCAATCTCGTTGTTCGTCGCGTCGTAAGATATCCATCGCGCAGAGGATAGAGTATTTTAAGGGGGGAGCTGTTAAAAGGTATATGGGCGCATTGGCGCCACAAGGGAAAATTACAGCACGGACGCAGCGTCCTTTTCGGAACGAAATAGCCTTTAATGCACGAGGATGGATAATAAGGTGCTCAAGGGTTGTGTTGCGTTGCTGTATATAAGAGCAGCGCTCGGCTTCTATTTATTATAGAGCCCTCGGGCGACAGACATGATTTCCGACAATTAGGCCAAGACGCGCGTGTTTGCACGGCGGCGCCTTCTGATCTGTCCACGACGACGTTCTCACGAAAAATAGAGATGCTCTCTCTCGCCTCTCTCGTTTGGGGACTAATGTATGTTAAAGTGACCAGGTGTTTTAACAAGACTCGTTATGTTCAAATTTTCGACTCGTTTCCGAAAGCTAATTATGATGTCTTTTCGGCTTTGTTTTTTGAACGAACGATTTGTGAGGTTTTTGGGAGGGATCGAAGGACGTTGGGCTTCGGAGATGATGACTTTTTTTCTTTTACTTTTTTTTCTTTTATGTTTACCTTTGCGGAAGCTTCGAAGCTTCTTATAATATTTTTTTTAAAGATGTGGGACAGTGTTGTTTCTCAGCTAATTACACGAGAAACTTTTTTTTTTTTTTTTTTTTTTTTTTGGGAAAACACGCATAAATTAGTTTTAACGAGGGAAGAGCGCTTGTTGCCTCAATTATTCAAATTATCTCGGAAATCACGCTTCTTAATAATACATACGTTTCACTCTTGGTACATCGAAGATTTTTATCAATGGAAATTTTTCTTCATTCGCAAGAAAAAAAAACATTAACAAGAAGAAGCGAATGATTCCCAGCGAAGATTTATTTACTCAGACATCTAGGCCAAAGTCGTAAATTTCGTTCACCGAATTACAAATGTACTTCTTCTTTTTCTCCTTTTTTTAACGAATTATATAACTTCTCATTCCCAGATATCGTGCGCGAAGACGTAAACCGTATAATCCTCTCTTTCTCTCTCAACGCGAACACGTAAAGAGTGAGCGAAAAGCAATAAACTTTGCGCTTTACATATAAACAAGACGTGAGTTTTTTTTTCATTCAAACGTTGAAGAATGGGAATATATAAGCGGGAGAGCGGATGTGCTCATTCGCATTATACACATTCGTAAATAAAAGAGTTTTATTGCCTCGAGTCAAGTTTTATGTTGATATTTGCTCAATAGATATAGACGTGGATAGAAAGGATGAATGAATCAAGTGCGAATTCGCGAAAACAATAGACTTTTTATGTATTCGGAATAATTTTGTATAGCGTGAATAATCACTGTCCTCATGACGAATATTTTATTGCTAATAACGTTCAAAGGCATTTTTTTAAATCGTGAACTGTTGCAGTTTATGAATATTACGATGATTAATTGGAACCGATATGATATTCTGTTTGTAATCTCGGGAATAATTATATGATTTTCCGAAAAGGAATTAATATATTTGAATTCGCGAGCTTATTTGTACGTGAAATTAGTTTGTAATTATAATGAAGCATATCTCGATTGTGTTGCATTGTGATAGTATCTCTGTTATCCGCTAGTCGTTATTGCAATATTTTATTCACACACCTTTCAGAGCTTCTCGTTATTATAAGTATAACACACTTTTTTTTCAATTTTCTAAGCACCGTAGATTGAACACATCACATTGCGTGGGTTGGATTTCAAATACTCGACTCAAGGCTGTTAAACGAGCATAATAGCGATATATTTTACTAAATTTTTCCAACTCAAAAGAGTTTTTGGCAGGAACTGTCGTTTATGCGTTGTAACTGTCGATCGTTTGAAAAATGGAGTTGACATAACACATCACAAACGATCAAAAAAGTTTTATTTGCTCAAAAAATGCTAAATCTATATACATCAACAAACATTTAAAAAAAATCACGTTCTTCGACCATAAAATCCCACGATCTTCTCAAAACTGAGCCATTTGTTCGTTGATCCATCCGATGAATTTAAAAACTCTCGTGTAAACATCGGGTGCTCCTCGAGCACATGGTCGACCGAAAGAAACGATGCCAATTTGAAGGCCATCGGAAACCAGAGGACCACCAGAGTCGCCCTGAACATAAAAATAGTCGTTAATCGCAAGATGTATATGTAAGCATAATTTTCACATAGTAAAACGACTTACGTTGCATGCTCCTTCGCCGGCTTGCGTGAGAGTGCAGACATGCGATTTGGCGGTGACGATGGGAAAGATCATCTTAACTTGGCATTTCTGAATGCTGATAACTCTCAGAGAAATCTGTTGCAAGTGGTTGGGCAATGGACCTCCAGTCTACGAATAATGTATATTTTTACATCGAATTGTTCCACGTAAATAACTAATTTTATACTCACGCTAGTCCGACCCCATCCGGTCAACACAGCAGGATACTCATCCTTGGTGAAATCTTCAGTGGGTAGGCCGATCGGTTGGACTTTATCGTTGAACTCGATATCGCGATCGACGCGAATCAAAGCAACGTCGTTTCTCAACATGAACATGTCGAAGCCATTGTGCCAGACGATGTGCTCGGATTGATAAACTTGTCCATCGGTACCGTTTAACAAAACAGTGCCAGTCACAACGGTCACATCGGTATGTTTACGGCTGCAGTTTATAATGAACATTTGTTAGAAATAAGCATGAAGTCGATCGTTTAAAAGAATAATTTTTACGCACTCTTGCACACAATGAGCAGCGGTAAGGATCCATCGGCTGTTCAATATCGAGCCACCGCAAAAGTGAGTTGGACGACGGAGTGACACTTGGTATGGGTATTCACCTTCTGCTGCATCCTTACCACCGACAACTCGTGGAGCAGCTATATAAAATAAACAATAAAATATTTATTCGGTCGTATTTCAGATAAATGTGTAACATTAGTATAGGATAAAAAAAAGTAATTTCACAATTGAATGATCAGAAATAACTCAATATTTACCGTAAGTTGCTACCGCGAGGCATAGAACAAACAAACCCACGATTATCTTCATTGTTAGGAAAAAAAAAATTGGATGACTGATACAAGTACACACATCGTATCGCTTATTTATACACAACCGAGCGGAAGAGTGACAATCAGTGATTTGTTTTTTCATTGAAATTATCGGTGGATTGATAACGAAAAATTCGAGTGCACGAAACAATGGATGAATTTAGTACGATATATATATTCAATCGCGTTGGTCTATAAACCAAACCACGTGCGTTAAATCGATTCATCGTAAATTGACGTTTTATCGTGATAATGAGCACGCGCTGCCTTCCCAAAATACATATCGAAACATTAGCTTATCGACATACTCGGAATTTAGTTTAATGATGAAATTTAACGGAGTATTGTATTAATAATTAGTAAAGTGGGTCTCCGATTCTCCTGCGTCCGATTCTCTTGCGTGACCCCCCACCATTGACCCGAGAAGCTGGGTGCTAGACAAGGACAGACTATAATAATTTTTCCCCCCTCCATTGCCTGTTTTTCAGGTTTCCGAGCCGTCATTGGCTAATTTTTGGATCCGATTTTCTTGCGTTACTCCGGAGAGCGCAAGACAATCGGACACCCACTGTACAGTGCATATTTTGTCGCAATAAATGCAAAGAAATAAGGAAATATTTTGTGAATAAATAGTATTGTCTGGCTCATTATTGTTGTATAGCCCGTTGTTGTCGATTCTCAAGCCGTAAATCAACTAGAACAAAGTATATACTATTATAGTATCAAGTTTTTCCAGATATCACAGGCACAGCGTACAATTTATAGTCAATGTCGTAAAACATGAATTACGATTTCCAGGAAGACTTTTCAAAAACACAGCAAGAAAAAAAAACTGTACAAGAACATCTCATTGTTTTCCCCTCTCCCCTACGTACATGTATTATAGTCGGCAAGCAACGTGACATGCAGGCATCATAAAGTATATCGTATATTATAGTTTTGATGCCAATCGTAAATAAGATTTCGCGCTCATAGACAATAATGCGACAATGACACAATACGTTTGACATGCTGCTGCTTCTGCTGCTTCCTTCCCCTCCCTCGTCACTATATTTATCTCGCTTATCTTATGCCGACACGCATATATGTATACGCATTGCATATTGCATGTTTGCCTTTTGTTTTTTTTCCCCCTGATATACTTGATGTAGACTGCTATTTGTCGATCGATGCATGATAACATTATGTTCCGGGGAAACGAAAAGAAATGAAGAATCACATGTTGTGTTGTTTTATTGAGGATCGCGATATGGTTTGTGTGCAGATTCTACGCAGAATTAGATACGAATCACTCCCCGGCGATTGCAATATTTTTACCTGTACGATATTTTTGTTTTTAATCTGCTATCGATGAAATGCATTTTTACGAGGTCAACAATACGATGTAGGATAAAAAGCATAAGTGAGTTGTAACAAAAGCTTCAGAAAAATTTTTCTGACAATACGTAATTAGACAGTTATTTACGTTGTTGCTTTTAATTTTGATTTTGAGTTCCATTATGTTTAGTTGAACGGTGATTTTGTATTTGGAAAAAAAAAAACTTTCGTTCATCAACCGTCTAATTTGACCGATTCAATAAATAGGAAGCTAATTTGAATTTACTCGATTGAAGAAAATATTATACGCATGGTAATATAATAATAATGATTGATGATGATTTAAAGTAAACAACAGCAAAATTATCATTACAAATCATTATCGGACGCACGTCATTGAGTTAAGTGCGCATGTGACTGATAAGCAAGAAAACAAAGTCTGCATTATCAAAATTACTCAGTTCGTAATCGAACGAGCAGCTTTATATATACGTCTACGTAACGAAGAAGTCTCATGCGTGCACATTCTCGAGAGACAAATGTGATTATAACCATGAATGTAAATCAACGGCAAAAATCCAATAAGTCATCGTCAAAGAAAGAAAGAAAAAAAGAGTGAGTTCGGTTAATTTTCGACAGCGCCCACTTTCGTGTTCAACTTGCTCCTTTTACAGCGCGAGCACACCAAAGACGTGGCTGCCGTCGCTGCTCCACTTTAATTTACGCGCACTTTAAATTATCTACCTACAGCACTTCTGCCGCTCGCTCGAGAAAGAGAAAGAAAGAAAAAAAAGAAGCACGAAAGAATATGCAGCCCCGTCCAAGTCTTAAATCACCTCCCAAATAATTCTCTGGCTGCGGCGCGACATTTGAAAAGGCTCATTACTCCGTCGGGCGCGAAAAGGCGTTAAATCATCGCGCGCGGACTCTCTCTACTGCTGCCGCTGCCGCCGCCGCCGACGTCGTTTGTGTGTGTGTGTGTGTGTGCGCGCGCGTGTGTGTGTGTGTGTGTGTGTGCATGCCTCTTCTTTTCTCTCCTCTCTCGTGAGCATGCAGCACGTTTTATAATGCGACCTTAGACATTCACTTATGCGCATAACTACATGCGCGCACTGCCTCTAGGATAATGTACGGCCAGTTTAGTGCCCAGAAATAGATCATTTTTTGACTTTTGCCTATAAATCCTGAATTATATATCTCACAGCAGCGGCAGCAGCAGAGAAGTGTTCCTTGTTCTACAGCAGCTCTTCTATCTCATTTGAATATGCTGTACGTATATATGTTGTTTTGTTTCTCTCTCTCTCTCTCTCGCTTTTTTTTCTGCGGTGAATACAAAGTTTCACCGTGATTTATATTGTCGTATGTAGAATGCCTATTTAAAGTACATTAATATCGAGCTTTCGGGGTGTTTTTAACATGGAAGGCGCGGATGCTTTTTTAAAATACACATTTTCGACTGTGTTGACAATTTTGCTGCATTTGATTTATGTGGCGTGTCGCGACACGGTCGTTCTTGCATTACAATAAGCCGTCTATTTATTTTCAGATTTCAATCTATAAAATATTCTCTCGACCATATATTTTCGAATGTAAAATACGCTGTGCCGCAGGAAATATTTTCGTATATTACGAAAGTAACGTACAAATATTTCATCGCGCTACATTAAAAAGAAATTTCGAAAAATAAAAGCAACGAATCGCAAGTTGAAATATAATTTTTCGAGAATGATTATAGTCCCCGTCGTTTCGTCGTCGTCGTCGCAGAGATTCCATTCTTTTCGTGCGCTGTTAATTTACGCCGGCAGAGCTCGGACGTCATAGTTATATACGAAGATTAATTACCGGTTGCATTAAAAGCGCATTACCCTTTCGAAAAAAAAAAGAAAATTGATATCGAGGTGAGCTGCTGCTGCCAAGCGAGGAGTCCAAATAATTTCCTGCATTCGACAAAGCTTTAATGTTCCTTTATGTGACGTCATCGGATGATAACCCGCCGTGACGTTGTGACAAGTGTACAACGCGATTAAAAAAAAAAAAGAGAAAAGAAACTTTTTTTTTCTCTCTGTCACAATTACGAATAACAAAGTATATACGGACACTTTAAGATGAGAAATCTCGGAAGAGAAAAGCATCGTTTGTCGTATAATAGGCAGCGCACGAGAAGACACATTGCCAGTCGATAATTCATCCGGTGTGGCGTGACAGGTCTCGTAGCCCGCGCGATTGCAAAGTATGAAATAATTAGGGCCGCCCTGGAAATACACTCATCAATCATAGAATGCCCGACGTATAGTAGTAGTCGTCGACGGCCGAAGCCCCACGCGCGTCCATCCCATTCATCATGCTCATTGTCCTTTATACTTCCCTCGCGCTTGCGTCCCCATTGTTTCCCCTCGCGTCGCGAGTTCAGCTTATAAATATATAATACGCCCGCGCGCAAACGCAAAGCGCGGCTAATTATCCATTCCCTATTGCCATCACTCCATTTAGTTCGGTTGATTAGCATCGAAACGATGACGCGCTCGAATTCAATTGCCTTCGACGACTACGCGTATAATTCTCAGTGCTGATTTGCTTGTGTTGCTGTTTTCATATCGCGCGCTGCTAATTGGTCGTCTTCTTTGACTGAGGACTGCTGTTTTTCTTCCTTTTTTTTCCTGTCTCTCTCTTTCTCTCTCTCCCTTGGAAACTTGTTTTCTCTTTTTCATCGTTGTCGCGCGTGTTTGGTTTCTCTCGACGAGCATTAATAATGCAACGGGCCAATTTGAATCGACTGCTTTTGGCAGCTCGTTTGGCAGATACGTTTATGGAAGTATGTAAGCAGGAAACGCGGACTATTGCTGCTTTACTTGTAGTTATGTTTTCTCTATAGTGCGCAGCTCCGTTGATTGAGCTTCTTGTTATTCGGCTCTGGGTTCTGAATATTTTTGCTTTGATTATTCGCTCTTACGGAGGAAATTGGATGGTGAGAGCTGTCAAGTTTTACGGTTGAAATGCATTCTTTCGAAATTGCTTTGAAGATTTCAAAGTATACAAAGAAGGGCTTCTGCCATTATGGAAGATAGCATTACTTCTATTCAAAGTTGATTCATTGTTTGTTCAATCAAAATTATTCTTGAGATGAACTGACATTCGTGTAGATTTTGATGTATGCATAGTAACATTTATTGCATGAATAATTTTGATTTGAACATTTTGTATCGAGAAATTATAGCCTTAATCTTTGGATTCCGGCTGATCTGTTATAAGTGCATTTTCTGCTAATGACGCTAGACGACGCTTTTACAAGTAGATTATAAAATTATGGAGTAATGCTAAGAAAACCGTCGATAGATTCATACGTATTTGCATATAATTTATCCGTTATTTAATCCTGCATAGTTAATGTCGGCAACATTTGAAGTAAGACAAAAAAAACATTTATTATTAAAATTATGATTCGTTATTAGGCACACACGCAATAAATAAAAACATGAATTAGAGAAAGATCCTTGAAGCATAAAAAATTCCTTAATGAATTACGACTAAATCGAGAAAACTAAGATCACACGCGACTGAACAAAAAAAAGTTACCCGCATTACGTCTCTTTAGCTCTAAAATAATTTCTTCGCTCATTCGCTCCGAGAAATATAAACGTTGAAAAGGAAGAAGGCAAGAACGTCAATAAGTCGACTAACAACATGAGAGGTGCGATGACATATATCAAGCGATTTAGTTTCTTTCTCTTTCGCCGCTTTGAAGAGAAAATCACACTGGACCTCTCTTCTCTCTCTCTCCCCCTCTCTTTTTCCATTCACCGCATTTACGCTCTCCCTAATCATTCGAAATGGTACGACGGCTTTTGTAGACAGAAAGCGGACGGACGGTGGCTAGACACTTGGCTCATAAATAATTCCGGGCTATCGTGAGCACTTTATCTCCATATCTCCGAGTGGTATAGTGGAGAATTTCGTTGTTTCCCAAGGGGCCTGCTGGGCAGCAGTAAAAAAAAAAAAGAAAAAAGAAATTGTCGCCGCAAGTGCAGCAGCAGCCCTTGCGAAGAGGTAATAAAAACTGAGGCGCACGTTGGACGACGATGATACTGCTTCGTGGTTAATTTACGTTGAAATTATAGGCATTTCCAAGCGTCGAGAAAGTTGTATAATATACCCCCCGTCCTCGTATTCTTCTCGTTTTTTATGTGTATGTATATATAGTGATGCAAATAGCATGGCCAAGCCACCTTTTGTTGGTACAAAAGGGGCCGAGAACCCCCTTTTATTCTTCTTCTTCTTCGCGCACCGCTGAGTGCCTGAAAATTGCGCGAAAGGGTCAACCCCATCATCGAAAGACCCGTAATCTTTTTTTTTTTTTTGACGCGCGTTAAATATGTACCATGAACGCGGCGCTGATTGAAGAACAAGACGCGCTGCCGCGTCGCCCTTTGGTATTTTCTCGTTTATGGGCTGCCTTTGGCTTCGAAAAGCTTTTCTATAGATACGTGCAGGGGACGGTAATAAAAGCTCTGATATTTTATCTTTATTGGTACTTTCTGTATACTATTCATCAGTGTGATATATGGTTAATGTATATATGCGATCGTATAATGTGTTGAGAATAGTTTTATCTCACGATTGTATTTTTACGAATTTCTTTTTGAATGGGGGTAAAAATGTTGAAGTATAACTTTGAACATGTGAATATAGAGGCTGCAATATACTTTTACGATAGTGCAAGTAAGAACAGTGACTGTTTTACTTATATAGCTTTGCTCGGACAGCTGCTGATTGAGTGTTCTTGTTATTTGAACGGATCATCTAAATCCTGCTTGTATCAGGTTGCTCTGTAGATTGAAAATTATAAATGAGGATTTTTACTGTAATAAGTTCTTTTGTTTTGTAAAGACCAATATGACATGAATTTAATTATCCTATTCCATGTTCAAATTAACAATTTCTATGTATATGAGCAAATCCACAAAAAAACAGTAACAATTCGAGAAAGTATTTTCAAATATTCAAACTGGGTGCACTCTGTCAATTTTAGGTGCACGCTGTTCTACGAGGTATCAAAAGATTCGTAATTCTCTTGCCCATCTCCTCTTGAAATGTGACACCCCCTTTTTTGCGTGTGACAGTATCAAAATCACGTAAAAACTCTGACATCGAAAAAAACGAAAATCTGCGGTTTTGTTGTTTTTTAAGGTTTTTTGGAATTTCACAAGAAATGAAAAATGTTAGCGTTAATCTGACTTCAGAATCGAATTCTACGGCTCAAAATACGTCGAAAACCATATTTTATTTTT
>JAWWMK010000021.1:4454061-4466602 GCA_035047105.1 Galeopsomyia nigrocyanea | reverse complement strand
GAGAGAGAGAGAGAGAGAGAGAGAGAGAGAGAGAGAGAGAGAGAGAGAGAGAGAGAGAGGGAGAGAGAGAGAGAGAGTGCGCACACAACCATTATCTTTTCACCCGGTGGCCGCCGCCGCCGCCACAGCCGCGGATGTTTTATGGCCGAGCGTGTTTCGCGTGGTATAGGCAAGCATTATTTTTTTCCGCCCTAAAACTCCGTTATACCTGGAACAATGGAGAGATTAAAACGTAAAATATGAGGACCCCAAAGGCCCCGCTGTTGCTGCTGCTGTAGCTGCATTAGTATATGCGCCAAAAGCTAAATTCGCCGAAATATTCCGGCTTTGCCTCTTCTGCTTCTTCCTCTTTTTTACTCCTGCAGCTAACTCCCTTTCGCGCTCTGGCGCGCGAACGTATAACCTCTCTCGTCTTCTCTCTCGCTCTCTTTTATTTTTTGGCTTTCTTTTCATTTCGCGCGAGCGAGCGAGCGAGCTCGACACCCCTTTTTTGCGTTTGACTTGTTCTTTTTTAGAGTACGAGAGAAAGAAAAAGAGAGAGAGAGAGAGAGAGAGAGAGAGAGAGAGAGAGAGAGAGAGAGAGAGAGAGAGAGAGAGAGAGAGATGACAAGTAATTGGACGAGTCGAGTTGTAATTGGACGGCTAGTTGACAGGCTTATTATTTTGCCGTAATGAAAGAGGCGAAGAGGAGAAAGATATATAATTTCTTCCCCTGGTGTATCGGATGCAAAGTACATATGAATTGGAGAATACATGGAAATTGTATTTCTGTCTTCAGGCTAATTTTATACGAGTCACAATTTTAAACACGGTTTTTTTTTTATCGTCAAACGTTTTGTAATATTTTGTCGAAACATTCAAGGCAATATGCGATTTTTAATCATCTAAAGTGTCAGAGATATGAATAGTTTCCTGTCGGATTTGCAGAGGGAGTGTTTAGTGAAGAAATATACGATCAGAAATATTCTGTTAATCTACATAAAAATGCCATTAATTTTTGGAATTACCTAATTCTTCAATTGTGTTGATCAAACATTGCTCTTCTTTGAATGACCTCTTGTCCGAATTCTCTGAATTGTTTAATACACATTAATTTTTGTATTTGAAGAATATATTAAGCAGCATTCACTGTCTACATCTTCGAAATCATTATCACTTCACCAAGCAATTGCAATAAAAAGTAAATACGGAATTTGACAATTCGAAATGAAATCAATAATGAAAAAAAAGTTTCGAAATAAATGAAGCTATTTATTGTGACGAGCGATAAACTACGTAAAGATTCCATTTGAATTATAGCTGGGGATCGAGCTCACCCCTTGGATCCCAGACGATATTCATGAGCAACCCCCATGTAAAGTGTAGCGACATTAATTTAATGTCAATCGTCCCCGCACGACTCTAAACGGCTGTATCATAAATTTTTTCTCCAAATCAAACGAAAAAAAAAAGAAAGAAAAACGTAACATCAGGGCTGTATCATACATCGCGCGGGCAATAATGAAATTAGGCTTACTGTCGTTAATATTTCAAAATAAAGGTATATATATAAGCTTCTTACGTTATACGGATCGAAGTTATACCATCGATAAATCATTCCAAGCGCGTTTTGTACCGCCAAAGTTTTGTGCGCACGATATAATATATTACATCCTTTTTTTTCATACCCTTGCCGTATATTGCATTACAACGACAGAATGCAAAAAAAAAAAAAAAAATAAAAAAAAAAACTTGCGCGAGTGTTTGCGGTGAGTATCAACAAATTCAGCTTGTTATACGCGCTGTTGAATAATAAATGCGATAATAACAGTCGATTCTCGCGGCGCTGGCAAAAATGCAAACTAGGGGTGGAAAACAATGTTCTCGTTAGAAGCATGTTATTACCAAAGAAAGAAGCAGTTCGTTACATATATAGCAAGCGAGTAAAGTCTTAAAAAGGCAGTGCGACGTTTTTCTTTCGCGTATTACATACATATACGTAACGCATTCGAGCGCTAATTGCAGTTCGTAGATATATATATACCTTTAATGACTACCTTATAGTACACGCGTGCGCGTACGCGAGACACGTACAAAACTTCTTTTTTTTCGTTATTCGATGCATAAAAAGTGTATATCCGATATATCACTAGCCAACTCGCAATTACAAACACCGAGAGAGAGAGAGAGAGAGAGAGAGAGAGAGAGAGAGAGAGAGAGAGAGAGAGAGAGAGAGAGAGAGAGAGAGAGCGAGGGTAGACAGCCAACGGAGTCAATAATGTAATAAGGGCGGTTGTGCATTTATGTAAGCGTGACACGAAATCATGCCTGTCGAAAGGGTGTACACAGAGAGCGAGAGAGAGAGAGAGAGAGAGAGAGAGAGAGAGAGAGAGAAACACGTACACACACGTATATGTATATGTAGTATATGTATGGTGAGCTGCGGCGGGAAAATACGGCTGTCTCATGTTTAAATCAGCGATAACGAGGAGCCCCGGTGACATATGTCACTGTCGCCGTCAGCTGCCTACACAATCAATATACTCTGTACTGCCGCTGCCTGCCTGCCTGCCGCTGCAGCCTTTTCACTTCTCTCCCCACGATGATAATGTATTCGATACGTGACTCTCTCTCTCTCTCTCTCTCTTCTCTCTCTCTCCACATACTCGACAAATACAGCCGACCTGCCACCTCTCTCGCTCTCACTCGCTTTTCTTTCGCGCGCGCGCCTGCGATGATGCCACTTCCTGCTGTGGAAGAGTTGCCTTTCGTGATTCAAATTTTAAACAGATTGTTTACACAGATATTGTATACGTATATATATATATATATATATATATATATATATATATATATATAGACGGAATTGAGCGATTTGAATTGATAATTTCCGCCGTATAGGAAGGCAGGACGCTTACGAGTGACTTTGGCCAATGATATGAAGTGCCTGAAAATTTTTTGACACGTGCGACCATGAACTATGCTAAATTTTTTTCTAATCGCTCGTTCTATATATTTCACGTTATACACACCTGTCATGCTTCGGAATTGATGATTTATCATTCATGTGACCACATATTTTCATTGTTCATAAACACACGAACCCCCTTACTCGAACTTTTAAAATCAATTGTACTCGAACTCGCTTATCTCGTGATGTCTCGATGACAAATAATAGACGTACCATAAACTACGCACGTGTCGATATTAAATATTCAAATTTTTCGGCTATACGTGTACTTCGAAATTCGTATAAAAGGAGTGTGAAAATCGTGCAGAGCACGTAGAGTTATTTTTTGTGTGTGTAAATTTGAATACAATGTCAATCAATTTATACGCATGACATGCGTCTGAACGTTAAAAAAAGCGCTTTAATGATAGTTTGATTTATGTGATTTATCACTGACCTTTGCTTATCTCTGATGAATTATCCATTCGAGTTGCTCGTTATTTGATTAACAATATCGTCCAGCGATGCCTTCGAATAACACACATATAACAAGGTAATTCGGAGTTTGAATAATGTCAATGTCAATTAATAATTCTAAGGAGAAGAATGTGTTTGAAAGTCAAAAAGAAGAATAAGAAAATCTAAATAGACTGAATCACGAAGATATATCACTCGCCTTAGAAGTGTCTCATAAATTATCCATCAGTCCATTTCGCAAAAGTATCTTTCCTTATTTGTCGCGAGTGCGCGGGTTATGTTGTCGCAAGCGCAAAGGCATCAATGGAATTATTACGAAGTCAATGAAACATTGACACGGAGAATGAATTATAATCGCTCGCGAAAAGCATAACATTTACGACCTATATAAGAGCCGACTTTTCACTTAGTATATACGAATTGCGCGCGCGTGTGTTTGACTTTCAAATTTTTTTTCTTTTCTTTCTTCTTCTTCAGCCGCGCGGTTAGATTGCTTTGAGAATAATCGCAGACTCGCCGAGACAATGCCGCAAGCGAATTAATTAGTCTAAGCTCTTTTCTCATCGCTATGTTTGCGCTATTTTTAGAATTTTCATTCGCAGTTTTCTGCCGTTATCTGTTTGCTCGAAAAAATTCACCTGGCCACACATTTTCATTGTTCATAAACACACGAACCCCCTGCATGTTTACTCGAACTTTTAAAATCAATTGTACTCGAACTCGCTTATCTCGTGATATCTCGATGACAAACAACAGACGTACCATAAGCTACGCACGTGTCGATATTAAATATTCAAAATTTTCGGCTATATTCTTTAGAAATTTTCATTCAAGATAAAAAAAAGTCGCGTAGCACGGGTAACAAACAAAACGAGAACAAACAAAAAAAAAACTGAAAGAACGGTCGGCGCCTTTTGTCAGATGGAATGTGCGTCGGAGACAAAAAACAATGAAATTTCTTAATTGAAATTTATTAAAGCATCAGGCAAGCGGAGTATCAAAGGCCCCTTTCGGCGAATCAATCTTGCGTTGATGCTGCGGTAGCTTTTTTTCGGTGCGGCTGCTGCCGCCGCTCGGCCATTTGCATTGAATGCTTCATCGCATCGCGAGTGTGCAGCAACAGCAGCAGCAGCAACTTCGCTTTCTCGTCACTTTGATTGACCTGTCGACGAGCAACGATCGCCAGTGCATTTTAGCGTGCGGTCGACTTCGTTCGTTATTCCAAAAGAGCTTTTGCGCGCTGATTGTATCGACGCATGGCATACGTGGATGCGCGCGGTTTTCGCTTGCGGGATAACGATGCGTTTAAAATTCTTTTTTTTTCTTTTGCTATATTTATTCGATGAGTTGCGATTTCGTTCGGTAATTGTCAAGAAGGTATTCTGCTTCGGCCGTATTATTTTGAATAGTTATTTCAAATCTATCATTATTAGTTTGATATTGGCTGTTGGTTTTGTTAATATGCTTCAAAATGATTTTCTATTTATACTTTTTTTTATAAACTAACGTCATAGCCCTCTCTTGATTTAAACTGAAAACTAGTTAATTCAACATTAGACTCTTATAAGGTTGTATTGTAAGATTATATTTTAAGTTTAAATCAAGAGAGGGCTATAACATTGTTTATAAAAAAGTATAAATAGAAAATCATTTTGAAGCATATAACCAAGGACGCAGTCGTAATGCTGTCACTCTCCTGTCCTATAATGCAACGCATTTTTTATTTATTCTACAGTTTTTGTTTGAATATTATCAACAACCCAATAATCTTCTATGAATTGTCATCATCTTCTCTGTAATTTTATGCATTAATAAATAAAATAAAAATAACGCACGATAAAGTAAGTTTGAAAAATTACACGAACAATCAACTATCAAATCTGAAGAGCATTACCCGTATAGTCGCAAGATTGACGCCTACTCCTCGTCACTTAATAACACCGCGCTGGCAAGATCAGCGCGAATGCAGAATAAAAAATAAATCGCAAAGGCAAGGAGAAAAAAAAAAGAAGGGCAAGAGATTCACACTCACGCGCGGTAGGGGGGTATAGCAATCAATCTTGCTCTCGCTGCCGTCATATTTCTCGCTCCCTCTCTCGGGCTGGCGAATATGAAGCTCTATATACCCAGAGAGTTGCAGTGTATGCTGAGCTCGCATATATAGAGGATTAGATGCGATTAATCTTTGTTGTAAAACCGTGAGCTCGCGAAAGTCAAAAGTCACTCGTCAATGAGTCCTCGCTTTTTAATAATCGATCTCTCTCTCTCTCTCTTTCCCGCGTATATGCTATGTGTGGCGATCAAGAAAATTACAACATTTACATAATGACTCGTCGCGTTGAATGACAGGCGCAATTTATATAAACACACGGTTTGCGTCAAGCTGTCGTTTCTCTCTCTCTCTCTCTCTCTTCTCTCGTCGTACGAGCGGTACGAAGTGAAAAATAGCTTCATTGTTTCGTGGTGCGCGCACGCGCGCGCGTATTTTCATAACCGCGCGTTATGAAAAGAATATCGTATATAGCCTAACCGTCGACGCTAATGATCGTATGCCAACGAGTTATTATTTTCCAACAAAGTCAGACATGGAAAAACAGGCTAATTGGAGGTTACTGCCGTAACTGAGATTTGTAATTCTCTCTCTCTCTCTCTCTCTCTCACTCATTCGCGCGCGCGCGCGACACTCGCGCGATAAGGCGTCGAGAGAGAGAGAGAGAAAAAAAGGTGTTACGTGGTGTTATGTTAATGTGACTTTTGAATTATACGTTTCGCCGCTCCTCGATCCAGTTCGAGTTAATTTTCCAACAATGTAATGTACATTATATATATACGCGGCGATTGCCGAGCGGTTGTTTCGTGCTTTGAATCGCCTATATAGCACTCGAGCCGCGAATATTATGCAAATCCTTAAGTGCTATTGCTGATCCGGCTGTTAACAAATGCCTCTCCACACGCAGCTAACGTGCGCATAGCTCTCTCAAAGTTATATTGCCACCTATGAATATTTCAAGTTTCTTTTTTTTTTTGCATTTTGCAATGTAAAAGAAACTCAATATGATTTAAAAACTCGCGCGTCGTGGTGATTAACGAGCAACGATTAATTTTTCAAAAGCGACGCCCAGCAAATTGAACGATTCAATTACACGTATAACAGCGATGTACGTTTCGACGAGTAATTAGTCACACGCACTTCGCATACGAAAAAAGAAAAAAAAAAAAGAAATGAAAATCCGAAAAAAGCCCCGAGGGCAATCAAACAAAGATCGCATGCGCAGGAACAGCGAGAGAGAACTATCAATTCCCGATCGAGCGTTGAAAAATGGTTGCTGCTCTCTCATCTACATTCACGTCGCATCTTCCGCATGCACACAGGGGCGCGCTATAGCAGCACACTTGACGTAGGGAGAGAGAGAGAGAGCGATCGCTATGATTTATTACCCGCCGCAAATTCTGTTTCTCCTCGCGCGCGCGCGCGCAAGCTAACCGCGTTTGCGTTCATCCATCTTTTTCCCTTTCATGCCTCAACAGCAGCAGCAGCAACCCCCTATGTTCCGCGCCATCTTTCAAACTGACTGACTGCCTCCTCTATTATCCGCTTGTCAGCATTTTTACACATTCATCCAAGCCCAGAACCGACACATACACTGCACACACCTATATACACTATTGTTGCGCACGTATGTCACACACGTTTTATGTAATGCTTGACTCTCTTAGGACCGCAATTTTTACCTGCCGAGTATTTATTATACGTGTAGTGTATTTTATGCGAATCGAATGGAGAATCTTCAGTTTGTGAGTTACGGGACGAATGCGTGAGATTTTTTTTTTTATTTCAAGAGCTATGTGTCGGACGTAGGACAGATATTTTAGGGTGACGATGTTGAATTGAACAAATTTCATGGAATTACTCAATTCATCTCGCTACACGTGTTTCCTATTGTCCATTAAGTCGTTTGTAATGAAAATTACGCGATCGAATGCTAATTGTATTTGCATTTGCGTCAGACGCAAATTGCTCGATATCTATTTGAATCTATCACGTGCTCCTGTACATTAGCTTGATCAAGAAACTTCGACTAATTGTAAAAAAACAAAAAACTCAGTTATTCATGTATGGTAAATAAAAGTACACTTTGCGATGGTTTTTGTTTCGAGCTTCTTTTCATTGCCCGTAAATTACACGATTGTATTTCATTGAATGAATTTTTTCACACGCTCCCGACTCATCGCATGATTTTTTCTCCGTTGGATCTTGTTTGCATATTCATTGAAACAATGATGAATGCGACGCATTCGCTTGTAAATTGTAATTTTTTTTTTCATTACGACACAGTTCCGTAAATTTATAGCACGTAATTTCACGAATAATCGCGATAATGATTTTTAAATACCATGGACCAATTTCAAAATTTAACTCAAAAGAAAAAAAAAACATTTTCGCTAAAATCACATTCACGCAATACACTTCCGCGCGAGCATTGCGTGTTACACAAACGTTTAGAATCCTTTATAAGCAAGGTCAAAAGGGCTGCATTACGCCTTCTTTTTTCTCTCTCTTTCTCCGCTTCAATGCGTAATTGCACTAGATTACATGCAACGCGCGGCAGATATACACCATACAATAACAAAACACGCCGAGCATAATTTTCTCGCACTGCAAATTGCAAAGCGTCGTCGCGTTTGAAAGGAAAAAGAGAGAGAGAGAGAGAGAGAGAGAGAGAGAGAGAGAGAGAGAGAGAGAAATAATAAAAGTTGCATGCAATAGTGCAGTGCCACAAGTCTCTCACACGCGTGAGTAAACGTTGTTATTGTTCTCGGAATAGCAATATAATAAGTTGGCAGGGATAATCCTTCTGGCGAGCTACAGTTGCTTATATATTGCACAAACACAAGCACAAACACACACGCACACATACACGTACACACTGCGGCAAGCGGCGTGGGCAGTAAATCAATCATTGTTATAAAAGGAAAAACTAATCCGCTCGCGGCGGTAAAGTTACTTGTCGGGAAGAGATTAAGAAGTCAAGTATAATATTGCCTGCCTACCTGCCGATGGACAATAAATACCCGTGACTAATCCTAATTGAGCTAATTAATAATAAGCGGATTATGCTCACTTTTATTGTATATTATTTATACGTCAATTGATTTACGACGGTTTATCGTCGTCGAGTCGGTGAAACCGAAACTTCTGCTTCTCGTGTAGACATTATAATTTGGATGTTTTTGAATTTGCTTACTGAACAATTTGCCCTTGCGAAAAGAGAGAAAAAAAACAAGCGATTGCATCACGCCCAAATGTATATATAACATGCCGAAAAATATCTTTCATCCGACTTCACACGCCGACTGCACCTTTCACAATAAATTCAATCGTCCGGTGTGTTTTTTTTTATTACACTGTGTTCATGCGAGAGAGAGAGAGAACGCCCATCGAGCGGGTTTACACCGCAGCAATTTATCGAAGCGACAATTACACTGCATGCGTGCGTGGCGCGGCCTCCTTTTCTCTTCTTTTTTTTGCTTGTCGTCAATTATAGAAGTCAAAAACCACATGGGGCTCAAGAGATCGGCTTTCTCTCTCTCTCTCTCTCTCTCTCTCTCTCTCTCTCTCTCTCTCTCTCGATATAGCTTTGCATTTCAATTTGTGTGGTGAGCTCTTGATAAACAATGAGGCCTATATTTGCCCGAGTGGCAATTAAGTCGTATGGGGGCTCTCTTGCAAAACAAAAAAAAAAGAAAGTCAAGATTCGCACTACACGTAGGGGCTTTGTTATACCAATCTTTATTCTCTCTCGCTTCTCTTTTCCTGCAGGGCATATCGCTCAAAAGCCTGCCTGCAACCCCTTCTTTCTTGATTTATGAAGCGTGTGATTTATGCATCGGCGCACGGTTATTGGTTCTACCGAGTTCGCATAGATCTTACCTGCTTATAACGCCAACTCGCGAGCCGAGCCGAGCGCGAGGCTATAAATCCTTGCCTCCTCTCACTTTTGCCTTCGCTCTGGTTAGGTTGTTTTTTTTTGTGCTCTCTCTCTCTCTCTCCGCGGCATTGTAGCGGTGATCTTTTTATTCCGCTTCTGTCTGTGTTGTTTGTCGGATATATATTTGAAGCGCGTTTTTACGATTAGGTTGGTTTTCCAGATGCGGTTGTAAAGTTTGAGCGAGGACAAAAGTTCATTTGACGTTTTGGAAACACCTGTAAATGAACTTATATATATTCCTCTCGTAAAATATTTTACAGCTTATATGTTTTTTTTTTCTTCTAAAAAAAAACCTCGATGACTAATTGTGAGTATTTCCATCGTTGTTAGCGTTGGTTTTTCGTATTGTATGACTTTAATTACCGCAAATAAATCAAATAGCACAGAGTGCTTGGATAATTCGCAAAAGTTTGAGGCTTGTAATCAATCATCACAACACAGTGTTTAGAGAGAAGCCGAAGATTCCCTATTGGTTTCTTTATGCATTTCCAAAAGACGTCGGTAACGAGGCTTTGACTCAGACTGCAATAAAACCCCGAAATAGCCCGTCTTAAATCATCAACGCATTCACGAGAAAACCTCCAGAGTGAAAAAGTTCCACTCACACTATAATAAAGGTATACAACCCCGCAAAATCAATAAGCGTTTACAGCGCTCTAACACAAAATTTTTGGGTGCAGTATCGCGCGTTGTATTATTTCTGAAGCGGCCGACGGCTCGCAGAGAAAATTATTACCTTGTCACAACACAAGCCAAGCGTAACGGTGACTTTTATAATGGCAGGGGGTCTCTCTCTTTCTTTCTCTCTCTCTCTCTCTCTCTCGTCAAAGGAAACGGGAGTAATTTCCGACAGCCGCCGCGCCAGGGTTGTAAATTGACTTTCCTTCGACGCCCACTTTAAGCTAGTCGTCGCCGCCGCTGCCACCGCCGTCGCGTCGACGACTTTTACGAACGGTGTCATAATGCAGGTACAATTCTAACGCCACGATTTATGAGCGCCGAAGTGTGGGATACACTACCCTAAGCGATTTTCCATTCAACTTTTTTTTCTTCTTGAGAGTCCAGCTGACGATATTATCTATTTCTTTTACTTTGTTGAGTTTATTCGACGCGTTCTTCTTTTTTCTGAATACCAATTATCCAAAAAAAAAAAAGGTTTCGTTCATGCGCACACGTGCCAAACGAGACACACAAAAGGCCCGCATGTACGTATGTGTGTGTGTGTGTGTGTACATGCTTGGTCGTTTATAACTTCCGTCGAACTGCACTAACCAAGATTTACTGCAGCAGTCGTGGGAGGCTTTTAGCGCGCGCAAACGCGGCTCCTTTTATCCCTCGTCTGCGCTCTCTTTCTCTCGCGTGCACACACTGTGTGTGTATTTTTATTTTTCGTGCTGTGAAATCTCGCTTTTGCACCACGAAATCTCTCTCTCTCTCTCCGCTGCCTGCTATATGCAACGACGCGAGAGATATTGTATGGTCTTTTGATTAGTCAGCAGTAAACACTTCATTTAACGCGAATTCTCTCGGAAAAAAAGAGCCGCCTGTCACAGCGTGAAATTCGCCTGGCGCTTCTCATCCATCATCTCCCTCTCTCGGAAAGAAGAAGAAAAAATAAATAAATGTACGAGATTCGTTCCATTAACACAATTGATTTTATTGCGCTCGCGCGCGCGAGAACGCGAAAGAGAGAGAGAGAGAGAGAGAGAGAGAGAGAGAGAGAGAGAGAGAGAGAGAGAGAGAGAGAGAGACTAGATTAATACGTTTTTCCGCTGTCACTTCTGTTCTCTGACTTCTCTCTTGAGAGCGAGTGAGAGATGACTAATGCCAAGCAATTTTTTCGACAGCGTGTTCCTCGGTTAGAAAACAAGTCGTGCCGAAATAAATCAGCCGAATAGAACGTCGGGTCCGGCCTTTTCTCTCTCTCTCTTTCTCTCCATTCTTTCGGTCCGCTGCAGGCGGTAGCGACACGGCCTCGTTATTTCTACATTCGATAGCGCCAACGGGCCTGAAAAATTCAATGAAGAACGAGGGGAACAATCAATTTTCATCGCGTGAGCTTTTCCAGCTAGCGCACATTCACTGTTAGCCCCCCCTATGTGTGTGTGTGTGCGTGTGTGTGTGTGTGTGTGTGTGGATGTAGAAGTGTACGTGTTTACGCCCTGCGAAATGCCTAGCCAAGCGCAAAAAGCCGGATTGAGAAAAGAGGCTTTTAGCCCTGTTTTGCTGCGACGTCGCCGACTTTGTGTGTAACGCGTTATTGTTGTCGCGCGCTCCCGGGCCTTCGCGGGAAACGAGCTTTTCTCTCTCTCTCTCTCTCTCTCTCTCTCTCTCTCTCTCTCTCTCTCTCTCTCTCTCTCTCTCTTGGCCGTAGATGGTCATGATCGTGAGTTGCGAAAACTCATTTAGTGTGCGGAGATTTTGTGGTGATACACTTTCGCTTGGTTAGATTGCTATTATAGGAACTGAAAAATTTCTTGCTGAATAAATGTCTTTGATGATGATTGATAAGTTAATAAAATGAGAAACTCCAGACTTAGATAGATGTAGCCAAAACTTAATTAAATTATTTATGCCTTCTCCTGGAATTTAATTTTTTGACATCAATTCAAACTAAAATATCGTTTACACGAAAGGTATTTATCTCAGGTAGCAAGTAGATGGCGGGCCATGGGGTGAAAAGGATGTTAAGGTGAGGGAGGTCGGTAAGGGAGAAGCGTTTCGCCCGAGATTGCTGACTGGATTCATCAGTAACATTAGTGTCAACAATCCGTGTGTTAGACGCTGGGCCAATGCCTGTAGCGAGGCTCGTTATAATACGAACCGAGCGATCAGACCACCGCTCGCAGGTACCGTAGACGGGTGGCCATCTAGAGGTAGATGCGCGAATCCGTATATTAGCGTATTTTCCGTATAAGGCGAGGACGTCACACATTATTATTTGTCATTTTATTAATATTCAAATCTCTCTACAATGATATTAAATAAAATGCTTCGTATTTCGTGTCCCATAATGTGTCACAATAAATGGCGTAAGTACAGTGAGGCGCATAGATCAAAATTTAACAATAAATGTTGGTTTTTTTCCCCTTCGAGTGAAGGAGAGGCAATCCGCTAAGGGCAGAGGAGAGAGAGAAACACTGAT
>JAWWMK010000021.1:4416332-4442861 GCA_035047105.1 Galeopsomyia nigrocyanea | reverse complement strand
GCAAGAGCCGAGCTGGGGAAACCTGGCGACAGCCCTTAGCCACGCAAATAAATAAATTCAATTCAATTCAATTCAATCCCTCTCTCTCTCTCTCTCTCTCTCTCTCTCACTCTCGATGACAACTGGCTATTCTTGAGACTTGCTAATTAATTTATCCGGATTTATCGCTGTGGTACTCCATTTATGCGTTATACGTTTCGTTATCGTGTCACCTCGTTTTCATTGTCTTTATTAATTCCCGTTGCAGACAGTTTCATTTTTCATTAGAAAAAAAGCGGACAACAGACTCACCGTCAGAGCTTTGGCCACACAGGTGAAATTGACAACTTTCATCAGTTCCTAATCGCCTGTCGTGCTCGCGCGGATGGAATGAAAAATTCATTCGCATGCGCCTCAAATTTAATCTAACAAAAGAGCGAGGGAGAGAGAGAGAGAGATTCTTGTGACAACGGTTTTTAGCGGCCGACAATTTTTTCTTTTTTTTTTTTCGTTCACGTCCGCACAGTAGCTATGCGCGCACGTCAGCGTTTGACACGGGGCCGTTCGTTACATTTTAATCCCTCGCCGCGTGATTAAATTTCGTTGCCTCTATATATTTTCTCGCGCTTTTACGCCTCTGGCGAGCGGTTAGAGTTCTCCTTTTTTTTTCTACGACGACGACGTCGCGCGCAATATTCTTCGCTAGTAATTGCTCGAGTAATTGCGGCTTGCGTGCGGAGCTGGTGAGCGCCCCCTCGGGAGAGAGAGAGAAAAAAAAGTGATTTCTGTTTATTTTAATAGAGAGTGAAATAGCGCGGCGAAACGTAGAAATTCATCAGCGCGCGACGTTTGCATGGTTTTTAAACAATTATTTTTCGTTGTAAACACAAAGCGACAATTTTATTTCTAATTGTATTCCAAGAACGCTAAAAATCGAATATAAAAAAATTAGCGTCCGCAACGTTAACCGCAGAATAAAAAAAAAGTCCACGTACGAAATTTTCAGCGCCAAATAAAAATATTAAAATATAAAAAAATTGAAGCATACATCGGAGGGAGAAAAAAAGCGCATTCGCAATGCACGCTTGGTCGCAGTTAATGGACTCGGCGATTGATCGTGTGTGCGGGGGGTGGCCTGCGTATACATATATATAGATATACCTATACGTCGCGCGCGCGTCAATACGTCGTGTCAGCGGCAGCATAAATTTTTTCTTTTTTATTTTACGGTTCCATCCACGAGCGCGCGCGCGCGCGCTCGCATTTGCGAGCTGTCGCCCCCAAGCAGAGAGAAAAGAGCATATAGCACGGCTGACAGTTTTCATTCCGCGTACAGTCAAGTTGACGTGCTCTTGCTATATATATACACACGGGGCGCTTCTTCCAAAGTGAATTCAGTAGTCGCAGGCCATAAGCATCGACAGCGTGCTACTGCTATATCCATGTATATACCTTCTTCTGTTTTTCTTTCTTTTTTTTTCAACGCGAGCGCGAAGGCTTATTTATTATTTGACATGTGCGCGCGCGAGTAGAGCATGAAACGCTTGCTTGGATCTACTCGCTGTCGCTTATTTATTATTCGATGTCGGACTGTGTTGCTTCATGCGAGAGAGATGATGGAAGAGATCGGGTGCAAACTTTTTTTTGTTGATTTATGGATAGGTTGCAGATTTGTTTATTTTACAATGGTTGTATTAAATAATTATAAAATTTTTTTCTTGCAATTAGTATTGAAAATCTTTAAATATGGATTTTTACGTTAAAGTTGGAAAGAATAGTTGTAACGAATTATGCCACCAGATGGATGGAAGACTTTACCATTATCCATTGATAAACAAAGTCGTTTACTTTGATATATGCTACAGTGTCATGTTTGTTACTCATTTATTGTGATTAAAAATTGCAACTTCCAGTTGGTTCTTTTCGCTTGCATCAACATCCATACTTGAAAATTTTTTTTAAGTTTTGAGTATTTTTCTCGGTATTTTTGGAATCATCGAAAATCTCGACTACGTTTATTTACAACGATGCAGTAGTATAAATTAATTACTTTTTCGAAATCGGAAGGAATGTGTTGACACATATGTGCGCCATCAGTTTAATTGGACGAGCCGTTCCAACGAATATTTCTTGTTTCTCTCCATTTCTTTCTCTCGAATTTTTCGAGCTTGACGACTCGTAACGGTCGCCGCGAAGGGGACGAAATAATTTATGAAGTTCTTGTCTTTTTTTTTTGCCGGACTACTGCCGCCGCAGCCATATCTATTATTGTGAAGTATAAACTCCCGTGTGCATTTTTAACGGCGCCGAGAGTGCTTCTTTTTATTTTTTTCATGTTGATATCGTCAGCGGCGCTCGCTCTCGGGCCACTTCGATAATTGAGTCGTTTTGAAAATTTCTGACAAGAGTCGTAAATTATCGCGTGTGGTTCGAAGCGGGCGAGCAAGGTGGCGATCAGCTGGGTCAAAGCGATAAATTACCAAGAACGATGCTCACACACACACACACACACATGCTCAGAAAAAAGCCTTTTTCTCGAAGCCGCTGATAAATGCTAATATTGTTTTAAAGGATGTTTTCCTCAGTATAAAACCAGTGATAAATTGACGTATTAAATTTTTTATTTTACGCGCGGATTATACATCATCCGTATTTTTAACAATTTATGCTCGAAGCTCTCATGTTTACGAGTTTTTTTTCTTTAAAGTGTTGACTAATGCGAATGCCATTTTTTATAAAATGCTGTTTCTTTGATATTGTTTATGTCCAATCGATTTAAATACCCAGAAAAAAGAGCCCCAGTTCATCAGCGGACGGAAATAGCCTTGAAAGACTTTATTTTTGGTTCGCCACGAAAATCATCAAAATCGTTACTATGTATATCCGCCATATGTAAATTTCTCATGATTCGAACAATAAAATACATTTTAATGAGCCTTCCGTTCGAAACATCATAATCATCACTCGGTAATTCCCAAAGCAAGACGCGAAAAACGGGCAATATAAGCGATGCCAAACATTTGCGCAGCACAAATCACCTCCGTCCGAAGGCGCGGCTGCGGCATTCCACTGTATATATATACATCGCCCAACGACGTGGTATTTTCGACAATACTTCACTTTCCAAGTGGGCAGCAATTTGGACTGTTAATTTCCGAATCGGCTATGTGTGTGTGCGTGTGTGAATCATGTATGCATAATAAACGGCATTCGCGTGTGCTCACGTTGAAGGAGATGCGCGGAGGGAGGAGAAATTAACACCCCATTCTCTCTCTCTCTGTCTCTCGCGTAGTAGCGCGTGACGTTAATGATGACAGCCGCCCGCGGTTAGTTACGTCCGGCGATCACGCTCATCTAATTATTTCGTTTAGAGATGATCGCTGTAGTCGTGGCTCTACAACTTCTCGGCACAGTTGTTAATAGTCATTTTTAGATATATATCGTATATGGCATTGGAAGGTAAAAAAAATAAATGAAGAATAACTCGAAAGCTAATTGGTGAATTATATTATCAGTCGTACAACGATTAGCGAAAAAAAAAAATTAACGTCAAGGTGAGCTTTGCGTGACAGTGTAATGCGTGAGGATGTCAAGTTTGACTGACAGCTACACGGACGAGTGCGGAAAACGTATTAACGTATGTGTGTTTCTGTGTGAGAAAATTAAAGTATCGCGTAAACACTTTTACGAGTATTAATTTATGCTTTATACTCCAAATGATAAACACACGAACGTAAAAAAAAAATTCATGAAGTTTCTCTACATTAATCGCAAGGATGCGATCTATCCGTTATCGTTGCCGAGAATCAATGTTCTATTAGAAATTATAATTTCGTCGGTTCGTAAAACCTTGTTGAGAAAAGAACAAAAAAGCACTATGAATTTATGTATATCCTGACTTTGTGCGTTTTATGCGTTCGCTAAAGGATTAACTGCGCGAGATAATCTCTTGATTAGAGGCTCTCGCTAATTATGCCGCTCCGAAAAAAAAAAAGAAAAGAATTTGTGTTTCGTATAGCGAAACCCTACTTTGTTTGTAACTCGAGCTAAAAGCAGACGTAACGTTGTAGTAAAAAAAAACGTCTGGAATCTGATTTCTCAACGTATATACCACGTCGGATACATCCATCCATTTCAAACTTTCTCAAGAAAAATTTAATCGACCATGCGCGATCTACAAATAATGATCATACAAGCTCGTTTTAAATAAATAAAAGCGCGCGCGAAAGAAATAGCGAATTATATATTATACGTTTGTGCGAGAAAAGTCGAGCGTATTCCATTTTGATTGGCGTCTCCGATAATCGGCCGTCGGCGAGCGTTCACTTTCGCGACAGCTATACGCATAAATATGCGCGCATAACGACGACGAAGACGATCGGACGGACGGACGGACGGATGGACGGACGGACACTTAACGAGGGATCACAAACCGCGGCGACGACGTCTTCGCATACTTTTGCTGTGCAGCCTCGTTAACGCGGTGCGATTTATGGGGAACGCCGAGCGAGCTATATCCACCAGATTAGAGCTGCCGCCAGCTGGCCACGTTGAGCCGAGATGGAGATTGTTTGGGGATATTCGCGATGGAAAGTACGTATATATGGCAAGTGCTGAGTTATTTGTTTTTGCCAGGATTTTCATGGTTTATTTGTTGGTTTGACGGCATTTGTTGGTGGATTTACGCGATAGTTCGAATAGTCAGTGAAATTTTTTTTTTACATTTAGAATTATGTATATATTATTGCTGTAGTTGTCTTATTACGCTGCTTTGCATCGACTTTATAATTCACGTAAAAAACCTTTCTTGCAATAATTTAGTTCGCCTTAGTTTTTATTGATTTAATTCTGATGCGTTGATTTTTTTGGCCACTAGGTAGATGATAATCATCAAGATCAAATAATGAAAAATTATTTTATTCTTTACTTATTGCTGTAATCTCATACAGTATAATAAAATACTATTGCATACAATTTTCAACATTTTTTGGGAGTCATATCATCGCATTCGCGGGTCATAAACATTTACTGAATAAAAATGACTTGCGGAAATCTTCGATAATACGAATAAAAAAAGCAACATTCATAAAGTCGCCAGGATTTCCAGTTGTCTCGACAATGTTGTAAAATCATTTCAATTGTAAAACGACACAAAAGCTTTACAGGAAAAAAAAAACTTATCCTGAAGAAAGACCCTGGGCGCGCGCGGCAGTAAATGTCATTCGCAGCTCGATACGAACAAGAATATCCATAATAGAGTTCTGGTACATCGTCGGTTAAATCCTCGCTGCGGCGGTGATTTAGAGCGCGTATATACAGTCACTGTTGGCAGTTCGACTGGAGGAGAATCGTTTTGACATTGGGCTCTGCGCTGTGTGCTCGCTGCACACTGACATAAATCGCGCTTGCGCTCGGGGGTTAATCTGCATCGCTAATCGCGCCGCCGTCATCGGTTCTCTTTCACGTGTCTGTGGGCATGAATCACAAAAGACGGATTATCGTTTCCTGGATGCCGCGGCGACGCGAAATTGCGCTCACCGCACCGACGAGAGAGAGTATCGATGACCGAGACTGCCGTATAGTGCCGAGCTATTGCGTCTGAAGGAACCTCTTTTGCACGAGTGATTTGTTGCGATGAAACTCCTCGCTCGCTTCTATTCTCGCTGTTGCTAGTGCTGCTGCTGCCTCGTCCAAATTTATGGGCTTTCACTTTTCAACTGCGAGAGATGTATGTGGTATTAATTTTATGATCGGCAAAAAATATTACCTCTACTCGTGTTGCGGCTGATTGATGTTTATACGAGTAGTGGATGCGTGTAAAGAGGATCTTTTTCATCGAGGAGAAAAGAAATTTCGAAGCATGGTTCGATGACAAAATCATTTCCTGTTTGAGCTGATAAGCTCGACGACATGGAAGGGTGTAGACAAAACAATCCGCACGACGAGAGTGGACTTGAGCTTCGACATGATGAAGAGGCTCGGCAGTTGGTGCTCGACGAGAGGCCAGGACAGATCGAACGATCGAAGGCGAATGCGATCGTTTTTGTCTTCATTGGAGTTAGTAACAAAAATTCGAGTACAAGTGGATTTTTAATAAATTGAAGTGTTAATTCATGATTTATTTCATGAAAATGGTTTTTATGCTAATCAAAACACGGAAATCTTTTCAGTAGCGCGAGTCTATCGGTGAACTATTTCGTAAGTATACTTAAAGCTCAAATAACTTTTGAACAGAATTGATTGGAAAATCGCTTTGCGTTATACGTCGAAAATCTTCTCTTTTTTTTCGCGCGAATGTACGTCTTACCAAGTAAAAACGAAAATAACGTCGATGGGCAGTCAGGTTAAAATTCATTATAATAGGCCCGACAGTCGTGGCAGTGGAAAACAGAGGCGCGAGTGTAGTGGTACGGGTATATATAGGTAGAAGTTCGATTGGGGGCGAAAGGGAACGATTAATGGTGCAAGCGGGACACTCGCGGCCCATAAATCCCAGCACCGAGCGCGCCCACGAGGCCAGGAATTACCGGCTCGCAACTTGCGAAATATGACGCTCTCATAAATCCGTAGTACGCCATCCCCGATGCGATATACACACCAGTGCGCATGCTAATAACGTTTTTTTTTTTCGATTTACATCGGTGTGCGCGAGCCAACGTCTTTAGTGTTGTAATAATGAGGTAAGTACGGGTAATAAGTATTTCAGTAGTAAATTTACATGATACTGTGGGATTCAAGTATGGGAGTCAGGGTTTACAATTAAATCAAGCACGATAATTAAGATATTAATAAGCACACGATTATTATTCCTAACTTCAAATACAAGCTAAATGCTTAGATCTCGGCTTAATGCTACCGCAGGCTCATGCAACCTTGAACGCAAGAGACTACTTATAAGAAGTCAAAGAAAATAGTATTATATAGTCAAGTATAAAAAAAGGTTTATTTCGCTGGGAGACTTCGAATTTTTATTTTCGACTGCAGAGCTCCACCAGGCTGCTGAGATTTGAACTCATAATATAGCTTTACCAAAATAGTTTATATTAAAAAAAATTCATAGACAGAGAAACTGAAATCCATTGTACCATTGTACAATTTTGCGAAAAATTTCTGTAACTTTCAAATATTAAAATTTTTTTTCTGTTATTTTTACTATTTTTTTAATGAAAACATAGATTTATGTATTATATTATATGGGATCATGTTGTAGTGACTTTATAAGACAAATACTCGTGTTCTGGAAAATTCACTACTATTACTATTAATAATAAGATACAGGATCTCAAATACAAGCCAACGTCAAAATATTGTTAGTTAAAAAGCTTTTGGCAACGATTTCATAAATCTACGATTCTTGAATGTCTTTAAAGACTCACTTCAGCAAGATCCGGTATGGTCTAGTGGCTAGGATACCTGGCTTTCACCCAGGAGGCTCGGGTTCGATTCCCGGTACCGGAAATTTCTTTTTTTATCTTTTAAATTAATTATTTGATTTATTAGGCTAGCAATAACGTTTTATGAAAACTTAATTTTTCTTAACATTATGTGTTTATATTCAGGAGAAGTAATATAATCAATAATCCCCGTTCTATGCTAACTAGATACATAGTTATTTTCAACCACAAACTTTGCCAACAACATTGTTTAATTTTGTAAACTACACGTCCAACTTTAAATTATTACGTTGATTATCGGTATGAATATTGAAAAAAATATTTATTAATATCGAATGCAGAAATTTGAAAGCTTTTAAATGGATGATAGAATATCTAATTAAGATAAGAAAAGCATGATTGATGGCTAACAGACATTCTACACATTTGACTTCGTACGTGTAATGAATATTCTTATGTAATAATTTTAAGAAATAACTTTTCTTACAATTTGTTTTAACAAAGTTGCATATATAAAAATCATCAAAGATACAATAGTTTATGAAAATTTTATACTTTTGAAAAATGATATATGTAATAAAATCACTCATTAATACTCCATTCCTTAAATAAGCTAGATATAATTAAATAATGATATAATCAAAGATAAAAAAACAGAAATTTGGATCAAAGAAACCTTATATATTTTTTCAACTACTCATATAATTTATAATTATTTTTTTTCGTTATTACGTAGCCCCTCATCAGCCGAGTTGATGAGCGTATTTCCAGGAAAATTGATATTATAATCGATTACTCTCTCAAGCCGTGTGAAAAAATAACAGGCCTGATTTAAGCGGACAGGAAAGGCCGATTATTTACTCCTTTTGAGGCGAAAATGCCGCGCTCTCGCGGACCCCAATGTAGTTACGCAAAATTATTCACGCGCGCATTATATAGATATACAGCGTTCGCGCGAGCGTTTATGCACTCGCCATTAGGTCAGGATATATAATTTCTTCGGAGGGCAACCGCGCTAGCGCGCCCCATATATTTATAGATCAATTTCGATTTGACGCGCGTGCTCCGCGGAGCGTTATGTCGAGAAGAGAACGTGATTTAGGATTATGGAGGATAACGCGCGCCCCGAAAGATTTAAACGCTTTAAATAGCTGATTAACTAGCTGCTGGGATATATATCGGTCATTTTCTTCTTTTCGTGGCCTCTGGCGAAACACACCACTTTCTGTTTACATTCTAATTTGCGCTTAATTAATTTCAAGCCGTGTTCGACAGTGAAAAAAAAGCATATTGCGAAAAGATTGCGCTTTTTTTCTTCTAATAGGTGCGGTCACTTGTAAGGATTTATATAGTAAATCACCAAGCGAACGGTTTTTTTTTTGCTCTCGGTCTGCGTGTAAAAATAGTTTATAAAAATTAACGTGGCTTAACGTTCGAGTGGAAATCAATGTATGATAATCGAATTATATTCCGCGCGAGTTTCTATTAGACGCGTCTGCTGGTGCTTCAAACGATTCTATCTTTTATGCGATGCCGACTAAATTCGTTGGCAGATAATTACTTTATAAATAAACCTCGCGCGCCCGCCCGTATTTCTGTCAGTCAGGAGATATTTTTCATAGTCAAATGCTAATTTAGAGGAGTATTTCTATCGGATTAATCGCGTTTGATATAAATCTAAATTGACTTACTGACTGATGCTCGTATAAATTGCCGCGCGCCGCGCAAAACATCAAATATGAAGGCGCGTTTAAATCCGCAATCTACCGCGCGCGCCAGACTTGATGGATTAATTGAAGTTTCTGAAACTGAATTATGTAATTAAAATTTCCATATCCTGTATACGATTTTCTTTTCTTTTTTCAATTCAATTCAGTTACATTTACACACGTCAATTCCAACAGCAAAAAGAAGAAAAAAAAGTATTTTCCATCGTCAACATTTGAAATCGACTCGTCGTCGTCGTCGTCGTGGCTGGCAAAGTCGCTGCTGCGGGGCGGCGATCACGTGCTGTCGAGCATTTCCCGCGGCCGGGCAGCATGAAATCCCCGAGAGCTCAGAGCCGTCAATTAGTGGCAGCAAGTAAAGCTCGATGTCCGTCGTCGGTGGTACAAGGCTCGCTTGAGCCACTTTTTTTTTGTTCTTTCTCTTTCGATACTGCTATACAGTATCAGGCCAAGAGTTATGGCCGTCCATATACAGTGTCAAGCGGCACTCATGCGCATGTCCGATTAGCCCGCTGCTGCTACTGCCGATCGGAGATACGTATAATGGTCGACATAATTTTTTTCCTCTTCGAGAGAGAGAAAGAACAGACTGATATTATTTGAGCAGAGAGAAAAAACTTATCGACAAAAGTCGTACATCATTGGCAATGTGTGTATACGCGTGTGGTGGGGAGGCTAAAAGCGCGACGTGGATATTTTGCAGCGTGAAAGTTATCGGCTCTCGCACGCGCTTTTCCCGTAAAATTAATGACACACACGCCGAGCGCGCGCGAACAGCACATTGTTATCTCTCGCTCGACAAGTGCTTTTCGTTTATACGTATAAACACTCGGCCCGTTAAGCGTATAATTGATCCGCTCGAAGTATTTACGATACGTTGATTTTGGCATAAGTGATATCACGTCGAAAATAAATGATTGTCTGGCTCGTTCCAATTTCTATTATTCGATCAACAAAAGCGCCATATATATGATACAAAAACTTTCAATGCTTACAAGTAGCACATAGCAACAATCGTCAACATACACACACACACACAGACATACAATCCGCACGTCAACCCCGATCTACTTGTCACTCGTCCAATTCGCACAAAGCCAAGTGAAGCGAGCAAGAGCTAGAGCTCGCTCGCTCGATAAATTCCTTGACAGAAAAGCGGCAACGACAAGCTGCCATCGCGGCACAAACACACACATACTCACACATACACATCACATACAGCTCAATTACAGCCATCGTATATACCGGTAATTGCCTTGGCATTCTAATTGCCTGGGCATCTGTCGACTCACTCACTCTTTTTTTTTCTCTCTCTCTCTCTTTCTAATTAATACACGCGTCGCCGCTTATCACTATACTCGCACGAGTGTCATGTTATATATCGCGCCACCGACCTTATAATAATACCGCGCTGTCGTTATATTCCATACTGACGCTTATCGAGACAGTTAATCAAGAGAGAGAGAGAGAGAGAGAGAGAGAGAGAGAGAGAGAGAGAGAGAGAGAGAGAGAGGAACTGGTTTTTCCGATCGATTAGGAGGAATGTCGAGCGAGGTGGATTTCTAATTTGCACGCTTGCTTAACGATTTGTAAATAATTACGTTATTTATCGAGAATTCCCGCGGTTTATTGTAACCTACTTGTTTGCTTTTGCCGGTTCTATATATTACGCGCCTGCGCGCGAGACTAGCTACTATATAATTATTTATTATCGCGACGAAAAGAAAGAAAAAAAAATACACATCGTCGTCGACGTTGGTGTGTATAGGCAGTAATTACAGTTTATTCATTTGTATTGCAAATCCTGGCAGCAGCAGCAGTAGCAGTCATTAGCAAGCTAGTATATAATTTACTATTGGCGTATAATATTCGACAGAGAGAGGGGGGGGGGGGGGGAACTACGTTTCCGTTTGTGCGGCTGTACGCAACGTATACACGGATTATTAGCCTTTTAATGTTATCGTGAATAATTGTTACGTAAAGTTGCGGCGATGCTTATTTATAACGATATACCGACTTGAGTTTGCCAAGTCGAATTAACATAAAAAATTTTCATTGTATGCTAAAATGCAGCATGGAAAATAAGAGAAAACTCGAGGGTGGCATATTATGTGACATCAACGTCACCGATGAAGTCGTGTAAAGGCTGTCACGCGAGGCAATATCATAAAAGCTGATCAAAGAGAGTCGAGTCCGACTGCAATTTAAGCTCTCGCGCGCGCGTCTGTAAATGGAATTTACTGGAGCGCGTTTTCTCTCGCTGCTGCCTCGCGCGCGTTTTTAGCCGCTTTAGCAAAGGCATCACGAAGTGCAGAAAATAGAACGGCGTCGAGCAGCGCGACGACGTGTGGATTTCGTCGGGGCGACGAGCCAAAGCTGAAGTGAGAGAGAACGATTAATCGACGCCTCGTTTGCTGCTCGCTCACTGGGCAAAAGACACGAGAGCCAAATGCGTCTTTGTCTCGACTTGCACTGGCCAGATCAATCTTCGGCTTTTTGAACGCGCAAGAGAGAGACGTATGCGTGTGTGTGTGTGTGTGTATATATGTGTGTTGTGCAGCCTCTTTTTGCCACTGAGACGAAAGAGTGAGAGAGAGAGAGAGAGAGAGAGAGACTTGATGAATGATGTACCAGCTAGGAGAGGATATTTTGCTTGGTATTGCTTTTTTTTTCGTACAGATCACACTGCCGAGCCGTGTATTTTTAGGTGTGAGATTGATGGGATACGATTAAAGACTATTTCGATCAACAAAAGGAGGATTGTTTTTCAACTGTTTAGTAGCGGCTTGGGCTATTGAGTGTACATCCATCAATTTTCACTTTGGATATTTTGCAGTTAAGAAAAATAATTAATGCAGATATGCACGTACACTTATTACGTAATAAACAATATAATAAGAACTGTACTCACAGTAAATTGGCATTAACATGTTTTATACATACACTATTTTCCATATCTCCTTGCTCATGCATTCGAGCATGCAGTATATACCAAAGTATCTAATCGTAAAACTGGAATAAACGTAGAAGTAAAAAAAAAATCAGGTTGATTTTTCACTTTTCTCTATTAAATGTTCATAACGAGCGTTGCTCAAAGCAATTAAGCGCACGTATACGAAGGTAAAATGTGTAATTATCCAAGCTGCGCGCGGCCACACAAGCCAATTTCGTTATCGAGATATATAAATAAAGTAAAAAAAAAAAAAAAAAACGAGAAAGAGAGAGAGAGAGAGAGAGAAGCTGACAAGCTTCAAGTACGAGACTGGCTTTTTTGTGTCTCGTTTTACGCGTGAGATATGTCAGAGCGCGATTTCTTTGCCAATAACGTTGTCGTGTATAAGCCGTGCCAGAAGACTTTCCGGAAGCTCTTCGTGCAACGAGTGACAGCTTTAAATCGACGCCCGTCGCTCATAAACAATCTTGTGTGCCTGCTGCTTTTTGTAATTAATGAGGAGTCTCTTGAGAGACAGAGAGAGAGAGAGAGAGAGAGAGAGAGAGAGAGAGAGAGAGAGAGAGAGAGAGAGAGAGAGAGAGAGAGAGAGAAAGAGTGTTCTCTCGCGGGCCATTTCAATTTTCAAAATAAACTCCACTTTCGACGAAGCCGTTAATGTTTAACTCTCTGTGAAATAAAGTTTCGCGGCGATTATAACTCAGCGCGCCGCTATTTTCGGTAAATATACACGTATTTAGAGCGGCGCGCGATTTTGCGCGATGAAGCGAAATCTTTCGAGGGTAAATCTCGCAAAGTGAAATTGCGATATTACATAATTATGCATTTCGTTGCGTTGTCGTGCATTTTTTTTTTCGTCGAAAAATTAAATCTTTCATCCAGAAATAAACATGTCAATTTAACCCGAGAACAGCGTACATAACGATCAGTCAGTGTCGGCGAATGTATTATATTTCGCGACATTCACGCAACATTAATATTAATTTCGGCAGAAAACAGTTTTGGAAGCGCGGCCAAAAATTTCTATACGATATTTCATCCGCGAGTACACACGGCTATCGCGTCAGCTAGCCACTAATTCACGCTCATCGTAATAATTAATCGGCGAACTCTTATTTGCCATTCATATTAAAGCTCACGGCGGCTGCGAGCGCAAATGCAAATCGGCACCTTTGGCCTTCGCACATACATATACAAGCGGCACTTTCTCATTAAATAAATAGCAGTCGTAAAGTGCTGCGTCGATTTCACGCTGAAAATCCGGCGGAATGTTGGCTTTTATAGGTCCTCAACACTCGTGTTTATTGAGATTGCTCGGCACAGCTCTCCGCCGAGTTTATTATTATACCTCGCTCGCTCGCCGATCGCTTTCTCTTCTCTCTCTCTCGCGCGCGACGCGACTTTTGCGTGTCGGAGATCCTTACGGTTATATTCGAGGCTGTGTGTATCGTGTTTGCATGCTTTTAATTTACGCTTTTTATTGCGAGCTTCGAGCTTTTCAAATGCGCGGCTAACTATTTTTCCTTGAATTATCTCGGATTTCAATTTGTCCGACGCTGATGTAGTACCTTGTTGAAGAATTTTCAAATTGCCTGTATATAATGTTAGGAGTATTTCACGCTCTCTCATCGAGTAAAATATTTATCTTGAATATTTTATTACTAGCGAACGTGATGAAGGGAAAAAAACGATTGGATATATTTTTGTGCTTTCTAAAGACGTTCTTGAGTATTTGATAAAGAATCATAATTTACGTTTTTACAACTCGACGATAAAGTGGATTATAAAATAATGAAAAAAAGCATTTTACGATCAATACAGATATTTTGGCTTTTTATACTTCCGATATTAACTTTATATACGCTTTCGAAAGTAGCGTTTTTACCGATAAACGCAAAGAGAAATATTATTTTCAGCAGATGGAAAAAAGTAATTTCGAACCATAATGTTCATTTGCCTCGATGTGCATTGTACATATTGCGAAAAAAAAACGAAGATATATTTTTTCATTCAATATTACCGTCATATCGTATCACTGCTCGTAAAAGTCAAAAATATTTGATAAAGAGAATATATTATAAAGGGAAATTTCGCGTTTGCCGCTACCTCGTCGTAAAAACGATATTTATATGAAAGGCCTTCGCAGCCGCAAAACATTATACGATATTGTGCATATACGAGAGAGTCGAAAAGGTTGCACTGCAGCACTCTAAATGAAGTCATCGCGCAGAGCTCGTCAGTGCTAACTTATGGAAGATATTTTGGCGCTCGAATTAAAATGGTTTCTTGGCGCTCTCATCTCTTATTTAACGCGACAACAAACAACGCTAAATTCGCTTAAGTATCGATATATTCTCCCGAAGGAAGCGACGTTATACAAAGACCCTCTCTTTCTCTTCTGCGCCGAAGAGAGAAAAAAAAGAAGAAGGGGCTATACAGCTTTCGGAAATGGCTCCACATTTTACATTTCGGAGTCTCATTTCGCGAGGGCAAAGCGAGAGAGAAAGACTACCGAATATACATACATAACGGCCGACGCGCTGCCGAGTTTCGCGCGTTTTATTGCCACGTTTGCATGCGATTTACCAGTCGATCGTCCCCCATTTCGCCGAACAAGAAATAGTCGGCAAGTTTAAAGTCATAAATTTTAGCGTCAAGCTCGATCTTTACCTCTTTTAACGCAGAGAAGGAAAGAGAGGACGCGTATATATATAATTAGCGCGTCTCCGACATTTTTACGTGTTAATTTTCGTATACGGCGCCCTCGAATGAGTTTTAATAAAGGCGTATGGTTTACGATCGGAGAAATTCTCTTTTTACGAGGAAATTGAGCGGCAGTGGCAGCGGCTGCCGATATTGAACGACGTATTTTAAGGGATAATGCGAGCGTACGCGAAAAAATTGCTCGAACATGCGTCGAGACTTTCGATATTGCTTGGGCTTTAATCTTCTTCCTCGTGCGTAAGTGCATGTCTCTTCCTTTTTCTCTCTCTCTCTTTTGGTGGTCGTGTTATTTTTTTTTTTTCGTCGTTATATACATATATATATAAGAGCGAAATTAATTTAACGTTGAGATTGTATTACACAAGCTACTTTGGTTTAACGATTTAAGAACTACTCGGCACTTCAAATTTATGGCGATTCGCTTTTTTAATCGCATTTATATATATTTTACTACTGCTTTCTCGAAATGAAAATAAATTTTCTTAGTCATTAGAAGATAGCATTTCTGAGCAGTAAATTCTATGAAAAATAGTGCATTCGTTCGTGTTAGAAATAATTAATGGTCGCACACGAGCTTCAGACGTTAAAATGAAAAATCGAATTTTCGAGTTTTCCGAAACACAATTACCGAGCACAATACGTAAAGAATGGAAAAACACTCGTAAAAATTAAAACTAAACTTAAAAGTTGATATATTCCCCCCCCCCCTTCCCTAAAAAAAAAGAGCGATATCCATCTACGTACATTATAAAATACATCATCGTTGAGAATGAAAACAGGTGTACCTTTCCTTAACAACCCTGCAGGCACTCGTGTGCTTAAACTCCATTTTTCAATCTGCTCGCTCGGGCTCCTCCATAAATTATCCCAAAAGGAAAAGTGAAATAGCCCCCTTTTTTTCCCTATAACGTATACGTGACGCCTCTCAAGGCGCCAACGTTTTCGTAAAATCTATTTAGTGTATACCTTATAAGGAATATAGCATATCTGACGTAGACGAGCGTCGAAGTATAGAGGGGCCCACCGAGACACCAAAGAGGAAAACACACTTTTCGGGAGCGTGCGATAATGTTGTCGAGATGTTAGATCTGAAAGACGGGGAGAAAAGCGATGAGGCCAAGTAGATTAGAAGGTGTACAGGTGACGCGGCGGCGCCGCCGAGATGAGCAACATATTGCAGCTACAAACGTCGGCGGCGGCGACGGCCCGTAGGCAGCAGCTCTTATCGAGAGCCGCCAGACAGATTTACGAGGAAAGCGCTCGCTCGCTCGCTCGCTCGTCGGGATAGCGAATGATAAACGCCCCAAGAGATAGCTTTATTTATTTGTAGCTGCCTCGCTCGCGCGCGCTAGTAGTATAGCTCCTTCCTCTCTCTCTCTTTCTCGTACGTTGCTTATTTGATTTGCCCGCCGCCGACGCCGACGCTGCTTTACACTGCCCAGTCGCGCAATTATCATAAATTTTAAAATTTCGCGCGAGAGAAAGAGAGAGGAGAGAACGGACTTTGACTAATAGTATCGCCGCAGTCAGGCTCATGCGCCAACGGCCGGATGAATTATTGAGAGTGCAAGAGAGGCTGTGTGTATATGATTTAAGATGCGTTCTTCTTCTTTTGTTCTTTTTTTTTTCGAGAGCGAGACTTTGACGGATGTGTGCCGCTTTGATGAGCGCGTGAAAAATGAACGGAAGATGTCGGTTGCTGTTAAGCGGCGTTGTTGATTCGATTGCATCAATTGTTATTTTGATCGCTGCTAAGTAATCAAGCTATAAATATTCTATGTATACTAAAATGATTTCATTATAGCAAATGCAAGAAAAGATAATTTTTCGAAAAAAAAAATTTTAATTTAACTTTCTAAAAACTACTTTAGTGTAAGTATGTAACTTCAATAAACATTAATCGAACGGTTGTCGATAAAACGCCATTATCATAAAACACACGGCACGCAAAGTCGCAGGCACGCGTTTACGGTATAAATTATTGAATTTTAATATGATTATTCACTTATAAATAAATATCAGGCGAAATCCGGCTTCTGCGCGTATATAATAACTAAAAAAAAAAAAGAAACGCCAAAGTGTAATTGAAAACCTCAATTAACTTATCATTACGGCACGTGGTGTGGGCTTCTTACGATGTTTGTTTCTCTCGTCGTCGTCGTCGTCGGCCTCGTCGTCGGCGGTGGTGGTATACACATCCATTAACGCAAATGAATTTATATCGGCGAGCAACAGCCGCCGCTGCCGCATTGAGCGAAATCCTCGTAAATTCGTTGTGCACTCGGTTTTCCCCCCTTTTCGCATGTGTATGTGTGTTATGTGTTCACAAGCCCCCAGGCTATTCACAGTCCGACTGTTAATGCGATATTGACACGAATAAGCCTCTTTCTCTTTCTCTCTCTTGCTCAAACAAAAAGAAGAAAAAAACGCACAGTTGGTTTTACAACTCGTGTAAATATATACGGATCCACTTTATTACTCGGCACGAAAAGGAAATTATTTAACATGGCTTTTACGCCTCTCGGCGTGAATCAAAAAGCCGCGAAACCAGGTATATATGGAGAGAGAGAGAGAGAGAGCTTTGTGTTTGAATTGAAACGTCGTGGCGTTAATCTTCTCGCGCCGCTCTGGGCAACCGACGATCGGATTACTATAGGTATATACCCGCGTGATGCTTCTTTTTTTTCACGTAGAAAAGTACGATATATCTGCCCTTTTTTTCCGAAGGTTTTATCTGCTTGAAATCCGATCCCTTTTCACGCTCTCGCCCATTCGTTTTGTAATATGCCTTGTCGTCGAGGTCCGCGGGCATAGAGTCAGCTTTTTGGAAGCTGCTTGAGCGAAAATGAAGTGGACACAATGGTTTGCTTTGTTGGATTCCGTTTGTCGGCGGTTGAAAAGGCAATTTTTAGTTTGAATATTTCACGAGACGATTGGAAGTATAATGAATAAATATCACCGTACTGCAGTTGTTCCATAATAATTGTTATCAATAATCGTAAACTGATTTCAGATTTCTTCCCTGAAATGAAAATAATTATGTTATAAAAGACACGGATTCTGTTGAATAAATAAAAATCACGAGTTCCATCTGACGGCGAATTATTCAATTATAAAAGAATCTCCACGTATTCCATCTCGAAACACAATTATCCACAACCGCATGCCAATAATTATCCTTTCAAAACAGTAACGACGTATACGTGCTTTCACGCGCTTCAAACTATACACACACACACACACACACACACACACACACACACACACGCGCGCGCACACACACACACACACACACACACACACACACACACATACACGCACAGCAAAGTCGCTCGAATTTAACAGCCGCACGCGGATAATTTGTCGTATACATTTCCAGCGAACCGTGTGCAACACCAATCTCGCTCAATAAAGTGCAGTCATGCGGGGCACACGCACACGCACTTGCAATTCTCCTCATTCCGATGGGAGCTGCTTCTTCTTCTTCTTCTTCCTTTTTTTTTGTAAATGCAAATTGAATCGGACTACCATACACATTCGATTAGCATAAAATTTGCCGAAGGTGCGAGTTTCCGGTATGTTTGCCTGTCTTTCTCATTCGTTGCTATAATACCACTTTACGAGGGGCAATCCACACGTCGAAGATGCGGCTAACGTGGATCATCGTATATATATGCTATGCCTCGCGCGCGCACCCATTATACGAGCTCGCGCAAGGTAATTGCCAAGCTCTCACCGATATTAACACACGGCTGGCTATATACTCCCTACCGCCGTGCGTTTACCAGTGAATATCAATTTTTATCTCTTCGACGCTTGTAGCACAAGCTACTGAATATGTGCGTATGTACACTTTTTTTTTTACTTTTTGTCCGCTTGTTTTATTACCCAGCTATTCGCTGCTGCATAGCAGCCTCGTTATATGAGACTGCGCGTGTATATGCTTTTCAATTTTCTCGCTTCCGCAGTTAGCGACTTGCCCATATGTTTATCTAAGGAGATTATTAGTTTGCTACCACTTCATGTGGCTGTTGCAACGAACGAAAAAAAAAATCAGTCGTGATATATCAATTTTTTTTTTCACTTTGGAGTATAGGTTTGTGAAATCTGAAATATCGTGGTTTTGTGAGTGTGTGTGTATATATGTTGAAAGGAAAAAAATAATGTGAATTCGAATTGACGCACGAGTGATTGATTTTCAACGCATTACGCCATTACACGCACGAATAAAATATAGTCGTTTAAAGATACAAGCCAATAAATTACACGCTATCTATTTGACTATAAAAATATTAATGTATCGCGCTATCAATGAATTATGGCTTGGCAACGACAGCCGGACAGCCAAAAGAAATCATCGAGATTTATTAAAAAAATGTAATTTATGGCTTCGAAAAAATAGTCTCATCAATTACGACAAAAAATAATTGAAACAATGTAAAATGAATGAGAGACCGTCGAACTTCGCAGTACTACTAATGCGAGAAATTCGTCAAACTCCATTGAAACTTGCCGAAGACACCTAACACGGAACACCGGAACATTCGACACATTCCATGCCGACAGAATGACCTCGCAACACTGTAAGCGAGAAAAACTGATGACAATCGCGATGTTGCCCATAAAGATCCTCGCAAAAGAACTTACCTATACGTCTCCCCCCTCGCCGAGTTTTTCCAAAGAAACCAGAAAAAAAAAAGAAAAAGGCAAAACTATCAATATCCCAGTGCGACATCTCGTATACACATATATATTCTGGCATACGCCCACAATGCTTATTTACTCGCAACGATGGGGCAGATGCGACGTTCAGCTCGTAAAGAAAGTCATTCGATTTTCGGGGACCAAAAGAGCGCTAGGATGCGCTCGGTTTGTCCCTGTCCCCTTTCGAAGAAAAAAAAAAGAAAAAGAAGAGAGGACATAGAATGAGTAATGGGGCAACACACCCGCAGAGTGCACTAAGTGCCCGGGATTACGTCACCTTGGCGACGCGCGCTACATCACGCGGGGCCACAGGAAAAGAAGAGAAGAAAGATCTCACCTATATAATATGCGAAAGAACACCCGTGGCGAGATATAGCTTTCCATATAGCTCGTGAACGCCGACAAAGCGGACGAACCTATATATAAGGGATGTACTAATGATTCTTTCTTTTTGTGTGTATAGGGGAGGAGAGAGATGTGTGGCTATAGACGCGCGCGCGACGAATCGTTATAGGAACCCGAATAATTTGTTAAATCTTCAAGGTTCTGTCTGTCTGTCTGTCTGTCGGCGGAAATGCGATTTTTCATTCTCGTGGCAGAACGACCGCAACGAATTGACTGCTTTCCTTGTGTAGGATAAACAGGCATTAGACCGTGCGCGATGCTTGTGTATATGGAACTAAAAAAGAAAAAAAAAATCCGTCCGATTTTACATGCCACTATATATGTATTCAATTGACTTGGCCGTGTTATATATCTGGCGTTTATAAATCATACGGATAATTTATGCGCGCTGGAAATAAATCACGCGAGAGCTTTATAATCTCTTAAGAGGGTATTAAATGGAGCGGTAGTAACTTTCTCTGTCACAACCGAGTGTGTGTGTGTGTCATACGGTTTAAGTACTCGCGAAACGATAACGATCGCCGTCATTTCGTCGTAAATTCACCTCGACTCGACTGCAGACGTTTTTTTTTTCATTTTTTTTTCCGCTAACACCTTATCAAATTCTTATAACTCCGGTAAAAGTAGGTCGAGACGAAATTGCGCAAATCGAATCTCTCGGCTGCGGGCATTGTTTGCAAAAGAAGCGCTTCTAACGACGAACACTGTCGCGTACTATAACGCCGTTTGAATGAAGCCAACGATATTCACACTATACGTTATATGCTACTACTGTTCATTGTGTTGCGGCTCTGACGCGATTATAATGCCCCTCTGGAAGTTATCTTGCCGCGAGGATCTCGCGCGCTGCTGCGGTGATAAAAGCAAAACTTCTTACATGTTCTCACCTTCGTTCAGCAGTCGCAAAGGGGTAATTGGCGAGAGACACTTTCTTTTTTGTACGTCTCCCGCGCTCTCGGCGCGCGACAACTAATGACCAAGTGCCACTTTGTTATGTAAGCTATACCCATACTCGCGAGAGAACTCGCGAGCGCGAACGAAAGGCGAATGAAAGCTTGATTTTTATTTTTTTTCTTTCTTTGACGTTGAAATTAAATTGGGACAAATTATTTTTATTGTTGTTGATAAAAACAAACAAATTTTATTGGACGATTTACCAACAAAAAAATTCGTTTTCTTTCCAAAATAAGCGTAGAAGATAAATTGATAGGTCACACGTAAATGGACATCCCCTTCGAATTTCTATTGAAATGTCGAAAAACAAAAGCACCACGTGCAGGTGAATAAATTGTAAACTAAAAAAAAAATAATTCTCTGCTAAGTCATTATTCAAAATACCGAACAACATAAATAATCACAAATATTCAATCGTATTGCAACACGAAACCAACAAGTGCAATATAACATCCATTCGGCAAAGTCAATTTTTATACGAGCAAGTGTATTATAAATACGATAATACAAACGGTTCGCGCGAGTTTCCTTTCCATTAGCGCCTTTTAAAAGTCGCAGCATTCCTGTAAATTATTGTTTAGTTATATACACAACAAACACACGATGCATCCACTAACAATGCAATCCACACACACATACATTCTCCTGTGTAGCAGCAGTTTGAATGCAATGGAGGCGAGTGGTGTTTCACACCTATATTCCCGTTCGCTCGGCGCAACGAAGCACACGATATAGCCGCACAGAACATGCCAGCCAATAAACATTGTTAACCGAGGCATTAACGTTGCGGGTCACTTAACAATGCCGCGAAAGCCGCAAATAGCTTCGGCGATGATACATCGCCTGCACTCTCTCTCTCTCTCTCTCTCTCTCTCTCTCTCTCTCTCTCTCTCGGGTATTATACGAGTTTTATCCTCGAAGGGGCATTAGCCTACTTGTTATATACTCGCAAACGTTATACAGCTCGAGATCGCGATTAATTTTGCTGAAAAGGAGCCGGTGCTGTTATAATTAATACAGCACGGCGATTAACGCAACGTTAAAAGCCAAGTAAACAAGGGCACGCGAAAATTAAGTGCGTTAAGAGCTATAGCCCACCTGTATCTGTCGACACCGTATTAATCTCTCTCGCCACTCATTTTCCTAATTTGGCCACGCGGATGTTATTCGGCGGCTCTGATTTATCGCTTTTGGTGGCGAGCGAGAGAGAGAGAGAGAGAGAGAGAGCGATTTCCGCACCGTGCTGCTGCACTATACGTACATGCTGATTCATGAATGTTTATAACGTGTCATTCGTCTTGATGAGTTACGAGCTTTTCAAGTTTCACTCGATGAACAGGAAAAAAAAATATAATATTGAACGGGTGCAGTTGAGCTACTGTTTCAATTTTGAGGGCCTCGATTGAGTGGTAAGAGTTGTGAGAAATGTGAAGGGTTTTACGTGATGTCGTATTTTATTTTCTTTTTATGTAAATATTACGCTTTTGACCTTATATGAAAGAAATCAACCGGTTATCGAAGTTAGATGGCGCATTGAAGTTTTTGTAAATTCTCTTTTTTTCATCGTATATTTGAATCGATTCGTTATCATACTGTTAATATTGTTATTTTCTCAAACAGTACAAATGATTAGATGCTTGTAGATAAACTCAGTGAGTAAAAATTTCAACTGATGAATGATCAACTAACAAGACCTACTCCTAAGAACCGATAAAAAGTACAGAACACTCCCGATCTCTTCTTCTAACGGCACAATTACTTTCAAGGAATGAGAGTATAGGAGCACAGGAAGTATATGCGACGCGATTAATTTGAATCTTTAAAACTGTGGCAGCTACGATCATCAATTAAAAAAATTTCATTGACATTTAAAAGTTTCAACCGCAACCTGATAAACTTGTCCCACCCATCAGCCCACATTAAATCGTAAATACCAAATCAAGATTACGAAAGGCAGCAAAACCAAAAAAAAATCCGTCTAATCTCGGATTTCCGCAGAGTAATCTCCGACAGGTTGCAATCTCCAAAACGAAGAGACAGAAAGAAGAAGAAGAAAAAAAACCCACACACATGCAGCTCGTAAGTCAAAGAGAGAGAGAGAGAGAGAGAGAGAGAGAGAGAGAGAGAGAGAGAGAGAGAGAGGTGAAACGAACGTGTCCAGTGGCAGAGTAGACGTGCGCGACGAAACGAGTGTCTGCGGGCTTATCGTGGCGAGATAGCCATTAGCGTTGGCGTGTGTGTGCAGTAGTCGTTGGATATGTCAAGTCGCGCGAGTTGTCTGACAGCCTCACAGGCTCTCTCTCTCACTCGTATATATCTACCCGCGAGAATCTTTATAAGAGCGTAGTGTATATATACGTATATAGCAGATAGTCGAGCTCGTGTGGGCGAAAAACCGCGATGACTGGCGGCCGTGACGTACCTTCTGTCCAACAGACATGCTGATCCCTCGTTACACATCGACACGTGCACTCTCTCTCTCTCTCTCTCTCTCTCTCTCTCTCTCTCTTTCCCTCTCATGCTTCATGTCTATCCAACATACATTGTAGGCCTTTCACCTTTTATTTAGCTGCTCTCTCTCTCTCTCTCTCTCTCTCTCTCTCTCTCTCTCTCTCTCTCTCTCTCTCTCTCTCTCTCTCTCTCTCTCGCTCGCTCGCTCGTCGGTTCGTTGTGCAATCACTGCGGTATAAATAGCTGCGGCTATTCTCTATGCGCATGCAAAATTTTCAGCGAATATCTTTGGAAAATGTAATTGACTCGACGCGTATAATAGGCAAATTTCAAGTTAGATGGTTTGTTGGGTAACTGCTAACGGTTGTGTAACTTTGTCTTCAGTTTTATTGATTTTTTTTTATGGATTTTAATAAGGAACTTGGTTTGTTACCGAATTATTTTGCAGTTTAATGAAAAATTTTATATTTAAAAGGTCGATATTTCCAAATTAATACTCTTAAAATATACTTTACCGTATATACGTGGCTTATAGCAAAATATATAAACATTCAGTTTGTTGAATTGAATAACAACTAAATATTGAAACTTTTTCAGACATGTAATGACAGAGAAAGTTTTCTCTTGCATTTTATCTTCGCAAAGAAGATATCGATTGTTTGGTTAATACTATCGTATGTATAGTTAATAAATTGATATCTGTCATCTCTACTTGTATATTGACGCTTTATAGTGCAGACTTTTGACGCTATTTATTGCCTTATTTTAACAGAATTTAAACCATTCGAGTATAATTCAGAAATATAAGTCAACTTTAGCAGGCTAAAAATCGCCAACAATTACTTTTCGTGTTATTCTAAAGAGAATAAAATCTCACCCCTACATGCATAATACAGTAACGAAACACCCTTGATCTTAAATAATAAAGAGCATCTTAGGTGGGCACATGCGTCATTCAGCAAAAGAATATTCACAGCGAGAGTCGGAAATTCTGATCCTCTATAGTTTCCATCATCGAGATAATAAAAGATCTCGCGCTGGGCAACAGAATAAAAAAAAAACTTCCGAACGAAGGCATCTGGCAGCAATTGAAAAGCGCCAGCAGCGAGAAAGACGAAGCATCGTATGGCAGTAACGCGTGAATGAAAGAGAAGAGAAGAGAAGAGGATTTGGCCTGTCTGTCGGAGAGGCAGAGCAGCTGAAAAGTCGAAAAACGCCCCATTCATCGCCCCCTTACAATTAAGCTCGAATTTGCGACAGCCACTTAGCGCCGTAACATATCGGGCTACGTGCTCGCGCTTTTTCAGTCGCAACACTGCTACGACAGAGCCGATTTCTGCCGCTCGCTCCGCTTTAAATAGCACACCCCTCCGAAAAACTCCTTACATCCGGCTTCTGATCCGCGTCTCTCTCTCTCACTTGAGCACTTTTCTTAGTGTTGTTTGTCTGCCACACGCGGTGCTTTAAATCACTTTGAGTACCGTTTCATTTCATTAAATTGTTTGTTTAATGGCCACTATTAGCTGCGCTGCGAAAGCTCATATCGATTAAAATCCGTCGACGCGGAATTGTCTTTTTTTTTTTGTTCCTCGCTATACATAAATTGCGATAATATCTTAAACTCGGAAAATTTTTTCTCTCTTTGACAAACAACGAATCGTAACTAATTATAAACTCTCGTTTTAACCTTTTAACTGCGACATATTCAGTCACGCGCGTGTATAATAATATCGCAAATGATTTTCCAACATCAAAGTCGAGTCTCGCCGAGCAAACTTCGCGACACATAAATTGCGAATGCCAGCGCGCGGTAACTGTCAACTCGTGTAATCGCGCACTTTGTAACACCCACACACACTCGCGTGGCGGTGTTACCCGCGTATTATACGAGCGCGAAGACAAAAAGGATTAGCGAAACGGCAATTGAAACAGGCTTGAAAGGCGCGCGGGCGCGTAACGTTGTCGGGTCTCATTGAAAGTCCTCCCTCGTGATATCGAGTCGCTGCGCTTACGATTTAATTTGTCTCCGGTGTACACGCTGCTCACGAGAATCCATCTTCTCTGGCTCCGTCGTCGTCGTCGTAGTGATGGTGGTGGTGGCAAGAAATCGGATATTTTGATGGGTTCCCTCGCGTGTAATGCAGTCGTCAATGCGTGTATATAATATGTACCGCCTCGAATTTCGAAGAGAGCTGCTGCTGCTTGCTTTCTCGAGTGCGCGCATCGTCATGGAGTTAACTTCTTCTTCTTTATTCTCTTCCCTTTTGCGAGTTGAGACTGTGAGTATGTCCTTTATGTACCTGCGTAACGCGACACGTTTGATACCAACCCCATGATCGCGCTTCAGCTGAATAAGTATAAGATGTGCGCTGGTGAATATCAAGGCGCTTCGTCTTTCAAACAGACGGATTTGTCTATTGTTCATTGACAGCTTCGAGATAGAAGATGTTTATTCATCCGAGTGTGTATTCTTTCGTTATTCGTAAGTTAATGTAATGTGTTTTGAGTTAATATTTAAATAATTTTTTTCTACACATCATTCCCTTGGATCTTGGATAATTCCATTATAAACTTATACTAGCAATCAATAGTTATACTAAAGTTCCTTATTTTACGTAGATTGTATGTATTTATATAGCCTGAAGAAGAAAAAAAATTATTTGATAGATATCAGAATAGATTAGCCATCTGTTGGTCATTAATAAATTAATCGATTACATTTCTTTAAAATCAAGAAAGAACTATCTTCACTCTACGAATATATCCTCGAATATATCCATGTGACAATCTGTCGTCATCAACATCATACTCGTATGCTCGAAACTCGCGCAATAAAAAAAAACACGAAGGAAAGTGTTGTTCCCACATCAACGACTATAGACAGTAGACACACACATCTACCTCATCAATATTAACAAGCGTGCGCGCGCGCGGCGTAAAAGCGAAATGCCCATTAGAATTTCTCACGCGGGGCCTGTGTGTGTGTGTGTGTGTGTGTGTGTGTCTGTGTATTTTGCTGGATCTTATATATACGGCAAACGCGTATAAATTGTTTCATCGACTTCCTCATTCAAATGGCCAGGTCGAAAAACGTATACATATACGTGGGTTTTAAAGAGCAAAATAAAATCTCTCGCTCGGAGCTTTACACGCTGGATTACACCGACGCGCGCTGCTCGGGATACATAATGCAGCCGGGCTTGTGGGGGGGGGGGGGGGGGGGGCGCGGGGGGGGGGGGGG
>JAWWMK010000021.1:4376543-4410180 GCA_035047105.1 Galeopsomyia nigrocyanea | reverse complement strand
TGATTTATGTATCTATCTGTTATTTATAAGAAATATAACATTAGAAAATTTGCATTGATTTTTATGTTTCTATATATATTTTTACAAAGACGGAATTTATGAATTTTAGAAACTCCTATTTGAGAAAAAGGATCAAAATTAAATATGAAATTTTTGAACTATGATATTAAAAAACACATTCTTTTGATACGAAGTTGGAAAAAGTCATGCACAAATTAATTCACCAACGTGTAATTGCAAAATTTGCTGTAATTCCTCACGCTCGCTAAAACCGTCTTTATTGCGAGTGGTTTTTTTTTCTTTCGTGTTTCACCGACAGCAGCGGCAGCAGCAGCAGCAGTCGCCGCCACTAATGTAAACTAATAAAGTTAAACATAAAAATTCATGACGGCAAATACCTCAGCAGTACCAAGCGTCATATACACCACCCATTAAGACGTGGATTGCACATAAAATAAAAAAAAAAAGAAGAAAGAGAGGAAAGGAAGAAATTTTTTCTTTCCGCATCCGATTGTTTCCCTGCCGTTTGAATAAGCCATAAAAATAAAAAATACGACTCAATTAGAGCGTTGGTTGAGCCTCGTCGTCGGCGGCGGCGTCGTCGGCGCTTAATGGAGTTGTCATTAAGTTGAGCTCTCGCGCTGTTTTTCTTGCTCGGGCTTCGCGTCAGAAGAATGCGTCTTTATTAAAGCGGCGCATTCTCATTCAAAATAATTCCAACTCTCTCTCTCTCTCTCTCTCTCTCTCTCTCTCTCTCTCTCTCTCTCTCTCTCTCTCTCTCTCTCTCTCTCTCTCTCTTAATTATCGCCTAGCGAATCTTAATGGAGAAAAGAATGCTGCAGAGTCATTTCCGCTGGGTTTTCGTCTTCCTGCCTCCACTCCTTAACGGCGGCGGCGCATCCTTCTGTGCACGCGACATTTTTCGCATATCTCGCTTGCGCGCCCAGCGTCGCGGCTCTTTAACGCCATGGCACGCCTAATGTATGGCAGACATGCCTGCTGTGCCAGCGAAGAGAGAGAGAGAGAAAAAAAGAAACGAGCTACGTCGCGAGGGACAACCCACTTCGTCATGCGGGGATGCTTTCGTTCGTTCTTCTTCTTCGTCTCCTTTCGTCTCCCTTTTTTTCCTTTTCCGTCGCGCTCATTCTTTATCTGTCTGTCTGCTCTGACTCCCTGCGGAATAGTTGCGCAGCGGCAATTATCGTGTTTATGATTTGCTCATTTTAGCAGCGTTGAATAAAAAATGAATCGTCGAGTTCTCTCTCTCTCTCTCTCTCTCTCTCCACCGAGGCAGATTAACGTTTAGAGCTTAATGCCTCCGATAATGAAGTTTAATTGTGAAAATAACCGATATTTGCCGACAATGCTGGATGAATTATGAATGCTACGAAGAAGCGCTGTTATCGGAGAAATGATATTTGATTCCAGTGGTAATGAGCGTAATTGTTAGTAATATTCTAATGAGTCAACGGTTATAACTTCACATATGCAACATTTAATTAAAGAGCTACCCGCAGTTAATTCTTCGTAATGAAAGATGATTTAGCCGACATTAAAAAAGTCTCGCTATGTAATAATTATTTTGCATAATGAAATGGTTCTATATAAAGTTTTATATTCTTCGAAATTAGGTTGATTGAAATGGATAATAGTTTGCAGTTCAAACACCCCGGTTCTAGTTTCTAATCAATTTTAATACTAATCAGAATGACAAATTTACCATTGATATCGAGATCGATATTTTGTGAACTAAATTTTATCGCCCTGAAAGTACAATAATTCCAACGTCGATTTCCAAAGTCAACAGTCAAAAAGTGAGTATGGGGTATCAAACTTTCTTCTTCTATATCCGCAGGACTTGGCAGCGAGTAGATTACCACGGGAGACGTCTTCTCTCTCTCTCTCTCTCTCTCTCTCTCTCTCTCTCTCTCTCTCTCTCTCGTACCCAGGGGGAACAATTTGTTATTCGTGCTCGGCCGTTAACGAGCGAAGTGGGACTATACGCGCGGGAAAAGAAAAGGCGAGCGCTGTTCAAGTTTTGATCACCGAGCCGTGCTGAAATATATCGCGCGGAAGTACATGTGTGTGCGTGTGTGTGTGTGTGTGTGTGTGTGTGTGTGTGTGCGTGCGCGTCGATGAAAAAGCTCAGCATAGCCGTGTCAGTATAGATATGAAAGTGACTTGGGTTCTCTGACGCGTGGCAGCCGCAGCAGCGCGCGCGCGCGCGGTAAGCGTCAAAGTTATTATTACTTCCTTGATCTTGTTAATGATTGGCCGTTAGTCCCGGGACTTTTATGAAAAGCGCAGATTGCGTGTCGCGATTATGTCTTATATACCCTGACGCGAGAAATTTCTTTTTCTTTGCTCTTATACAGCGAATAAATTTTACCTCACTACTGTTTGTTAATGAATTTTCATTACCAACTCGTATATATAATGTGTCTGTGCACGTGCGGTTTGGCAAGTCGTATACATTGATCAATTGCGAGATGTCGCTAATTATTTTGCTTCGGTGGCTGTTTTACGCCGCGCGCGGACAAACAAGACGTATATTTATATCTGCGGTTTCGCTGAGCTATAAAGTTATTTCATAATTGACATTGTTGAATCGAAGCGTTCGAGTGCAGTAAATTATTCAAGTAGTGTAGTATCATTGAAATTTTGTCCTCTCGCTAAAAACAAAGCGCCGGTAAGTTCATTCAGTTGAACGAACGAATAAAACAAAAAAAAAGCACACAGAAAATAAAGAATGGCTGCTCTCGTGCCGCGAAGCAGCACCGCGAAAGAGCAGCGTAAGGTTTGCTCGGCGCTCGTACGTAATTAAAGTGACGCGTATCGGGGCTAATAAATTCGCGCACGAGGGGCATAAAAGGAGAGTTGCAACTTTATCGGGGTAATTGCAAAGGGCCACGCCTCGCTGCTCGTGGCCTCTCCTTTTTCTCTTTCTTTCTCTCTCTCTCTCTTTCTCTCTCTCTCTCTCTCTCTCTCTCTCTCTCACTTCTCTCTTTCGCCGTCTTTATCTTTTGAGCGCATGCACACGCGGGAACGTTAATACACTGGGCCTGCCATCACTTTGCCTTATACTTGCCACCCTCTATTACATGTATGGTTTCGGCTCTTTTACGTTTGATCTATGCTATACTTTGGGACTGCGAATGATCATTTTGCGCCTCATGTGTATTTATTTCATTTATTCTTTTATATTTTATGTTAACTTAAAATCTAAAGTGCTTAGAATTATATGGAAATAGATATTTTATGCTGAGTTCTACTGAAAAATTGTAGAATGATATTATGGTAAAGAGTCTACAATTTTCTAGTAAAACCAGTAGGCGTCGATCGAATGTTCGCAAATCTTGCAAGTGAAATTATATATTGAAGGTAATATATATTGAACCATGATAAAAATCTCAAATTATTCTTAAATTTGTGACTTAATTTATGTCTTCGATTGGATTAATAAGTTCATTCATTTAAAATTTCATCTAAGAAACACCTATAGCAGTGTTACATTATATTATACTTGAATCATCGCAGTTCTCCACGTATTATATAGCATCCACCTATGGCGGCAGCTCTTTTATTCGCGGACACACACACACGCACACACACACACACACACACACACACATATATATATACACTAACACACAGCCACAGACAAGCAAGAGAGAAAGAGAGAGAACAAGCGGACAGGGTGGGCAGCATGCACGGCGCGAGCTATCATAACTCAACTGGGAGCGGACAGCCGGCGCTTGTTCGCCGCATTCGGAACACAGCACCGACAAGCCAAGCACCAGACCGCCAGAAAGAGAGAGAGAGAGAGAGAGAGAGAGAGAGAGAGAGAGAGAGAGGCAGAGTAAGAGAGAAAGCCTCGGACACGCGTTTTGCGCCCGAAATTTTATTTTGCCAAATGGCATTTTTTTTCTTCACTCGCGGTTTAACAGTTTCCTTCCGGTGTTCTACTATTATCCGGGAAAAACTGATTTTCTAGCCTTTGTTAAAGTACACTTGAAATACAGTTTAATCGATGCAAATTGTTCGAAGCATAGAATTTTAATTTTTAACGTGTCGTTAATAAACCACAATTTGCGCGTTGGAATGTGATTTGCATAAACTATAGTTATACCGTGCGTAGAGTAATTTACAAAATATATATCAAAAGAGAAACTTATGACGCGGTGATTATCTGTCATAAGAGATTTTTTGATTATACGAGGCGAATTCCGTCGAAGTCTTGGATTATCATAATTCAGGTTGAGATTATGGGTTATTACTGGTACTTCTATACGCGATACTTAAATTTTAAACGACCTGTTCACACAAAGTGTCGAATCAGTATATTTTTATGGATTTTTAATGCTATAGAGGAAAAATTTCCAACGAGTATCATAAAAAAAAAGCATGCAAGAAATTATAATAACTCACATTGTCGCAAAAAAAAAAAATAAAATTCTAAACACGCATCGAACGTAACATTTCTGCGATGAAATCCGAATCACACAGCCGCCACAGAGAACAGAATATCGCGCTATATATAAGAATAGAGACACATATTTCGCGCGCGGTAACGATGGGCCATTGCGGCTATAAGGCATATCATAGATCACGAGGACAGTTTACAGCCGAATGCGCTATATGTATACCTATACACACAGTATAACCAAGCAGTGCAGCGGGATTGCCAAGACAAGAGAGAAAGAACGAGTATAGCGAGGCAGAACAAGGCAGTTGCGGCGCGACCTGTATGATATGCATTAGGATATGGATGCAACTGTTATGGCTCGCACATAAAGCTACTGCTGCTCTGCTGCTCTCTGGCATCGCCCACACACTCGCGCTATATCTTCGCGCCGTTACGCCGATTTACTAACGGGCTTGCTGTCGATAAATCAGTCTACACTATAATACCACTATATTCTCTCTCTCTCTCTCTCTCTCTCTCTCTCTCTCTCTCTCTCTCTCTCTCTCGTACCAATCTCGTAACTCGATTTGCTTTATAAAAGCACGTGGCGTGGGTTGCTTGTCTTTCTTCGGCTATACTCTTGTGTATTTCGCGCCTTGCCAAAATACTTTTTTTATCGTCTGCGTCTGACCAAATTGCTGAGTTGAGCATTTGGTTTGCTGCTGCCGTTTCACGTTCAAGATTGATATAAGGGTTTTGAAGAGCTTCGATGATTGGTCGATTTTTTCAAGTCGATGCGAATTTCAATGATGAATGCCAAAATGTATTTTGAAGAAAAATCGTTAGAGGTCGCAGTATTGTATTCTGTTCATAACTGCAAATAATTCATAATTGGAAGAAGATAAAATGTTGTGATGAATTTGTTTTGTATTGAAATATTTGTGCATATGAAAATATGGCAATCGTGTATCCAGTAGTTTCATTATGATACTCACCGCAGTAGTATTGTTGCAAGTATTATTATAAACATAAATTTCAATCTCAAAGTCAAATTATGTATATTCCTCACTCACGGGCTAACAAACAGCTTTGAAAAAAAAAAAGAATTGTCCTTTTACAATCAATCCATCTACACAGTAGCCAAGCCTTATACCTCGCCAATGAATTCATATCCTCGGCTTATCTCCTCAGCATGATCCCTTTACAAAAATACACGCGGGCGGTTTTATCGCGTCGCTCAATCAAAAATTGACGCGCGCCGGCACACGCTGGGTCATTAGAATGATAAATACTCGTCTCTATATGGATTTATTATTTTCTTCTTTTTTTTTCGAAAGTCATTTAGTTATATTGGCCGGGCGTCACTTGTCTATCGTCGATTTTTAAATGGTGGCATTTCAAAAGAGGCACGCCATTCATCATCGAAGGCGGACAAGAAGAAGCTGCCGTATGACATATCTTTGACAGGCCCTATCGCACTCCAGACATCTTGCTCCCGCATACGTATACAATATACAGGCACACACACAGACACACCTTGACATGACGATTCTTTTTCGCGATAGTCGGATTAATAAAGTGACAATAAAAGTGATCGATCGATCACTACGGCCACTGCATTAATTATCTACTAGTAGCTTTAATTTAATATATATCGTTCATCTGACTATAAAGCTATACATACAATCTTCGTTTTTTACATTCTTCGAATATCTATGAAATTTTTACATATAATCCATTGGAACAACGAACTCGATCATTGTCATTTTATCTCAGACTCGGTGTATTAAAATTTTCATCGAACAGATGTATTGGAATATCTATCAAAGTGATCTGAACTACATCTCAACCTATAGATATACAACTATACCGTGAATGATACTCTCGAGTCACGTTCAATTGTCTAATAATCACAATTGAAAGTAACACGCATGTATAACGCGCACAAAATGAAAAGCTTATCGATAGCAATACATCACTCTATTTCATAAATTTAAAAGCCCGCATATCAGGCGGATCTTAAGCTAAAAAGGTATAGGCAGTTTCGAAGGGAGAAGATATTGATTAATGTGCGATATTCTCATCGACACGGGGAAAAAAAGGAGATTTTTCAAGCCTTCGCGTTTAGCTGTCTGAATTATTTATAAAGTCTTGGCGCGAGCGAGAGTCTTTGTTTCGCGCCAAAGTGAAAAGGAAAAGTTCGACGCGCGAGGGAAGACAAAGCCAAAAAAAAAAAATTGACGCGAGACGATCGTAAGGAGATTTGATTTAGACCTCATTCCTTTTTGCAAGCACATAGCTCGAGAGAGAGTAAAAGAGAAACAGACGCGTGTGCTAAATCTCTTCCGAAGGCTCGTGAGTCTCTGCCGCGCAGATGTGCCATATCGATTATGTATGCTGGCCTTGTCGCTATAATATAACCTTTGATGTAAGCTGCTAGAATCACGTTTATGATTTGACTGTCGTTTGAGAAATTGAATAAAATAAGGGCTTCGTAAATATTTCATAACTCGACGAGTTGCGAGAAACGCACAAATCCACGTCGTCTTTTTATAGCGTAAGAGAATGCCGAATAGCACATTGAATCATTAACTGGCTTGGCTGTATTATCTTTCAAAATATATATGTATATACGTCATCCATCGCAGTAAATTCGTTCACGGTTTAATCGTGCACACATAAGAAAATACATTACAACGTCCATGGCATCGTCATATCATGCTCAAACAGCCGAGTCGTAAATAGCGCTACAAATAGTTGTATCCAGGCAAGATTTACGATGGCACGCACGACAATGGGCGCAAATATTTGCCGTATAATAAAGAGGCCCGAAGATTCGTCGATAAATGCAGTGAAACGGTGTAAAAATGATTTCATTTCCACAGACTCATTGTCAGAGAGTGAGAGTTTGGGAAGGGGGATTGAATTTAAGGGCGAGTCTCTCTTTTTTTCTCTGTCCCCTCCTTCGAAAGGAGAAAGAGAGAGAGACGTGCGTCGCGCGCGATAATGTAACGGGCTATCTACAGACGCACTCGTCGAGGCGGAAGGTGGGCCTCGCATATGCCGCCGCCACTGCTGCCGTGAGGATGCTGCCGTAAATTACGGTTTTACGAGGGAGATAAAATGCCGCGTTATTATCTAAACGGCTGTGCCGTCACGCGGAGAGATCGCCGCCCGCGTGTATAGCTTTCTCTCACTCTACCGTCGTCTACTACTACTAGCTCTTCTCTTTATTTTCTCCCGCAGCTCCGACGTTATACATCCACGCATCTTCTTTAGCGAGCCTCCTATGATGTTTTGTTTCGAAAGTTTTTGGAAATTGCATTTCTATCTGAAACTTTTGTTTGGAAGTAAATGGTGTATTATTTCCTTGTTTTATTATTTTCATTCTATTCTATTCATTTCTACCTTACACCCTTTCGGATTTTTAAGGGTGCCTCACTCACCGGTGTAGTGTAGGAGGGTATAGCTAATCGGAGGACATCAACCCCCCCCCCCCCCCCCCCTCGGTTACTGGACCTACAGTTTTAGGTGGGTTCCCAACCACCAAAGTCGCGGTGTTAATTTTGGCACATACCATGCACCATTTTTTAAAAAAAGCCTGTGGTACCCGCCGGGAATCAAACCCAGGCCACCTGCATGGGAGTCCTGCGCTCTTCCCACTAAGCCACCGCGGCTCTTTTATTTTATGCTTTCTATTATTCAAAAAATGCGTGGTTGTTTAAAAAGTATAAATAGTAAAATTCATATCATAAAATTATCTCAACTTTATTCTCCCAAAAAATTGACGTCTACAGGTTTCTAGATAAATTTATTGTGAAAAATTCTGTAAAATTTCTGGGATTCCTATGAATTTCACTTGGAGACATTTCTATACTTATGACTGGCGCAGAGAAGATCATGCTATCGATAAAAAAGTATGGACTGTAAGGATTTGTGTTGCGAAAGCCATGGTACTTGCAAATGCCTTTACAAACTGCACAAGTGCAGGTGCGATTAAAATTGGAAAGCTCATCGAATTAGTCACGAATAATTGTAAAGAATTAACCAATAATTTCTCTGTGTGGTTTTTTAATAAATGAAATTATGAACTATAAAATATTAAACAAATCTTTGAATTTTATAGCAACTGTAAATTCATCAATTTTCTAATCAATATATAGCTAACTGTGACTCTCGAAAAAAAAATCTATTCATTTAAAAATATTATCTATCCATCCCTCTTAAACACTAAAAAAAAGAAGAAGAATAAGAAGTCACACCAAACGAAGAAAAATAAGTCGGTAGTAGAGTTCGAAAACGAAGCACGTTCTTTCAGTGTCCATTTCCTGTCGAGCTATCCGTGCAGCAGGCAACACGAGACGGCGGCTACAGCGGCGGCGGCGTTGGCGAGAAGTGAATCAGGACATAGTAGGTAGTAGAGAGGATAGGAAGCAGCGAAGAGAGATCTACTAACGGCTGTCTCGTTTATCTCAGTGCGTCTTTACTGTTATTGCTCCCCTGCCGGATATTGATTCTCTTAAAAGGACTCATAGAGCACAGTCATTAAATCGCCTTGCATAAATCATTTCGCACCCAGACGAGAGATTATATATATACTGCGGCTTCCTGCGCGTGATCGCGCGCGCGCGCCTGTAAGACAGATCGAGAACTGTCGGATGTGAACGTTTAAAATACAAGACGAACTTGCACTCGCTCTCGATCTTTTTCGCGCGCGCTCGAGCTACTTTGATTGCATGCGATATTGCACGCGCTGTTAATTCCGATATGTCGACGCGCGGCTTCTTATGCATATTCACATGTACAACCTGTCGTTCGATCTTGATTAATCCTCGAGAGATGGAGAGAAGAAAAAGAGGAATCTGATGAAAATATTATACCGCAAAGCGAGATTGAATTTACGACTAATAATTGCAAGGAGAGGAGAGTCGCCGTAGAATTCCTCATGCGGCAAAACGTTCTCTTATAACTTGACAAATCGGCCATCGGCGAAAACGACTTTCTATATATACGTTGCTGCTGCTGCTGTTGCTGCCAACGACGTACAACTTCCTGGCGCATCAATCTCTTTTGCCGATATATCGGCGGCATAGTGCGGCGCATCCTTGCAACGCTGCCGCGAAAGACGAGGCGCTGATGTATCGCCTCTTTAATGTTTCGCTTCATCAAGCCGTTATGACTGAACATCCTTTACCCCAGCTGCTGGTAATTTCGCGCCGCCGCTGCCGCCGCCGCGAGAGAGAGAGAGAGAGAGAGAGAGAACCTTTATGGCAGAATGTGTCGCCGTAAATTACCTCCGTAGCCGCGAGTTTCGCGGTGAAATCGCTTGCAAGCGCTGTGTTTTAATGCGCCTCCTCCTCCTCTCTCGCGCCGCGAATGAATGGCTTATGGTTTTTCTTTTAATTTTCAGCGCGTGAATTTAAATTGCTTGAGTTACTATGTATTACGTGAATTTACTGCATGCTTTTTTTTTTTCATTTTTTTTTGGTGGATGAAGAAAGTTTATTATTTTTATTCGTGAAAAATAGTTATACATTGTTAATAATCGCGATTATGGAACATTAAAACTAATTAAATAACATTCCTTCCACGTAAGTGCGTACGACGAATAAAATTTCGAAAGTATATCTCGCTCTTTAGGAAAACCAACATTTATATTGCAAACTGCATGAGTAAATATTTCTTCTTTCGCTTTTTACTCAATAAAATTGAGTATTTCAGCTTTATAACGCGATTCGAACGTAAGATTGCTAAAACCTGCCGCACAGTCGAAGCTTTTAATTTCAGACGTGTACACCGTAAACACAATCGTTTTAAATTAGCAAAGTGCATTAACCAGCAATAAATCGGACATCGCGTAAAGGATAACTTCGCTGAAACGGAGAAAATGCGCCAAAAGTCCATAAATAAACTCGCACTTGTCTGCGCACACATGAACAATGACTTTCGACTTTCCCAGCCACGCCGTAAACGTCTTCAACGTCGTATAAAACATAATACGCGTATACGAAAAAAAAAATAATCCTCATGTACGATCAATCACACCTCCATAAAGGTGAAATCGTTAATGAAGCATTCACCCGCGATCGCAGCCAGAAGCACCTTCTACACCGTTTATGTAATATAATCCACATCCTTCGCGATTCGGTCTCGTTAACGCGCCGACGCCTAATCTTATTCTATGGCCCGTAAAAATGATAATGAATTCCTGGTAACGAATATACATACCCTTTTTTCCTCTCTCTCTCTTTCTCCATATCATTATGGAAATGCGTGTATATAAAAAGTGCAACACGGGCCTCTGTATAGCCTCGTCGTTTGCTATATAGTAAATATATAGGCCGTACATATATCTCAATACGAAGCTGGCTCGTAAAGTGTAATGGCTATGGCAGCGCAGGCATATATCCGTGACAAAGTGGAGACGAGCGGATGCTCGTCCTTTTTTTCTTCGAGGCGTCATCACCGAAGTGTTTATCGACAACGCCGAGATAGTCGCGGCCTGGATAATTTATGGTTAATCGTTGAAATTTTATTGGCCTCTTTCTTAGACGCTTATCTCAATAAACACCACTAAGTTTTGCCTCAATTTTCTCTTGTTTTGTGCGAATCATGTTTATTTCAATGTATAATATTCCAGTTGAATCGAAGGCATAAAAGCTCGCGCCGATAGTTGCAATCTACTTTGCAAGTACGGAGATAATGACGTGCGATTGATAGGCAGGTGCGAGCAGCAGCAGCAGCAGTATGAAGCGTATACTTAAAAGCCGTTCTCTCTCTCTCCCAATGGTTAATCGCACTTTACAAAACGAGCTGGAAACAAGTTTTCCGTTTACTGCGCTAAATACAGGGGAAGGCTTCATGCGAAAAGAGAGAGAGAGAGAAAGAGAAGTATCGATCGGCCCATTAATCATCAACCACCTCAGAAATTAGAGTCTCGACTATATGGGCTGCCGTGTTGCAAACGAGATCTCTCGCGCGCTCGCGACGTGTAATCATTTTCTCGCGACGCGACGGAAATAAGACTTTTATAGATATACTATAGAGGCGTTGACGCTTCTTAAATCATCTGATTGATAAATCTTCCTTCAAGTTTGTATTTTGTGTTTTTATGTTTTTTTTTTATTGCTCGCGTCGGCGACCGTGGATATATAGTAGCCAATATATTCGCGCAATTTATAGACGTGCGGACTATTCAACGACGGAAGGTGACTCTTCTGTCTCTCGCGCCAACGTATATGACGCTCATAACTTCAACGTGGTTCTACGATAAATTTTACTTTCTAGCGCGCTTGCTTGCACCTCTGTTGGTGTATGCGTGTGTGTACGTGCACGTGCGTTCAATTCTTTGTGGAATTCAGTGAATAGCTTCGTGTATTGAAGTGTGTGTAGTTACTGAAAAAAAATGATAACTTTTTTTCTATACAAAAATAATGTATATAGATATGTCGGTTCATGGAAAGTTTGATATAGGTAGAACATTGATAAAAAATAAAGAATGATTTACGTGAATGAATTAACATTCGACAGATATATTATACAGGATCAAATTTTCGTAAATGTAGTTTATGTATATTAACAATAAGCATGCAAAATTCGCCAATAGAGGTCAGTAAAGTAGCAGTAAAATGAAATAGAAACTGGCTTTTATATTTATCAAATACCAGGAACATTGAAATTTACTTTTATTAATATTGATATGCATATATTTTCAGTTGTTAAAAAATGAAGAAAAATAAATAAAAGTCAATAGCAAAGCATTAAATTTGTATATAAATTTAAATTTTGTAATAAACCATTTGTATTCTACTTTTAAATTTGTCGTTTCTCAACTCCTCCAAACATAATACATTCTAACATCTCTCTTTACCTCCTTCAAATAACCAATTACACGCTCATCACTCAAAGCAAAATCGCCCCCGTACACTTATATGCATATAAGCCAGACTGACTTGATCTCGAGTGCATCGCATCGCCACGAGGATCATAAATCTGCACCGACTAGCGAACAAAGTGTCTACCTACACCGCGTATACAACACACGCGAAGGTCCTGCCATGTGTATAACTCAATTGATATCTCGACGACACTGTCTCGTATACGATAACTGTAAAACAGGATCGTTATTTTCGTGGAGATTGCGATGTGTGCGTGTATACATATACGCTCTTTATCGCGTGCATGCGTGCGCCCAACGTATTATAATGCGGGCCATAAATACATTTCGCCACCGCGCGCGCTCGCTCGCTTTATATATGTATACAACAACTGTGTCAGCCGTGCATCCACGCCTTATACTGCTCCTCCCTTTTTTAGCTTATCGCAGGTAGACTTAAAGTGCTACTTTGATTTTTTTTCAGGTTGACTGCTTGTTTTATTCGAATGGGAAATCTGAGTTTTGCTGTAAGTAGATATATATGCTTTATTCATTGTATTTTGAAGGATGTATCTTGTTCTCTCGCTTTTGATATAATACATTTTGGCAGATAAAAATTATTATGAAATACTGTTCACGGAGCAGATAAGTATAATTAAGATATGATTCTGATTTTTTATTGTTCGTGGAAAATAACAATAAAGGTTGCAGTAATCTGGTACGTTGACATTCAGGAATATGCTTCTAGCCCTTACCACGAGAGGTCTAATATTTTTCAGCAGTGAAAATAACACATTTGCATAATAAATTCAGGCTGTTTCTTTAACTTTTGGAAAATTATCATGCATTTCATTTAAAAGTTTTTTTAAGAGTAGCTGAGTTTATAATTAAAACAATCATCTCGACAATTTTAAACGAATAATACTTTTCCTTATAAAAAATGTGTATATATCATTACGCTATCAATCATTGGTTTGTAATTTACGAGCGAACTGGCTCGATAGAAAACTTTTCATGAATAAATATTAGCCAAGATTAATACCCACCGTTGACACACCGTTATATAACTGTGTCAAAAAGATTTATGTACCATAAGCAATTTTTATAAGGTTTGTAAACGACGACGAGATTATCGCAATCATTTACGACGTAATATGTATTTTACCGAAAAAATGCACCTGTTATCTCAAAAAAAAAAAACAACAAAATTCCAAGGTATACGCTTTCATAAAGTCTTCTATGCCAATTTATCAAAATGACTATTGCTTATTAATGGCTAATTTTCATTCTTCGTATCTGCGGAATAAATTTCTGATAGGAATCTTATTTTTCATTAGGCGCAGTGTCTAACCGAGGCATTAACAACGAAATTTATGTCTGGCATAATGCTACTACAAATTGATCGTAACGGACAAATGTGCTGCCGCCGCGCAGCTATAAGCTGATTTTCAATACACATACTTATACATACAGGCATAAATATTAGATTGGCTCTCGATTAGAAACAAGGTGAATGGATTAACGTCGCGGATTTGTACGTTTACGAGGCACTAATCTGACAGGTTACTGGCAACTCTAGTACGCATACGCGAAGTATATTACTGACATATAACTTCGCTTCGCGTTGATAGGCTGCGAAATCTCCTTAACCTCTTTTTCAATATTCTTTTTTTTATATATATACTTATTTTAAATGGCCATCCTTGTCTCGCCGCCGCCAAGTTGCCACACGGTAAGAATGTCCAATATACGACGTTTCGACAACATACTTCTGTCGTTTTATAAGTTGTACGGAATTTCAACGTTTTTTTTTTGCAAATGCAAAACATTCGTAAATTTTCTTCTCATGCTGTACATGTTTGTGAAAGTAGCATTTACTTTGCTTCGGTGACAGTTTATAGTATCCCTTAGCTTATGTATTAAAAGATAATGGGTTTTGAATTGGCCGGTAAAAATATTAAACGATTGTGCAAGTAATTTTGAAAGTGAACTGTGAAAAACGGTGAGCGGAAAATTTTTTATAGAACGTGAAATAACACGAGAGTGGTTTTAATCCAACCAATAAAATGCAAGGAAAAGTAATATATGGCATCAAAATAAGATATATTGTTCGAATTCCATCGAGAGATAAGTGTCATTATGTAACTCCTAATAATTTAGACTTTTAGAATTGGAATCCGAAAATAATCAAAATACCTACAATCAGTATCTCTAAAAGTAAAATTTCGATTATAAATAAAGTCGCTGCTTTATCGGATTCTTTCGACAGTTTAACGCGCGCGCGCGGCAATATAACGTTGAGGAAAGCCATACATATATAGAGAGAACTCGATTTTAACAACGTCGGACATTTGTCATTGCCGTGCATCGTATTTGAGCTGCTAATGAGTTGTAAAAGAATTGAGTGAGGCCGCGGAGATTTATGTGCGCGATAGTGTCGCGCGACGACGAATGTTTTAGCGCTGCGTGTGTATAGATCAGAGAGAGAGAGAGAGAATGTGAATTGGAAATTGATATAAACCGCCGTGAAAGTAACTGTTAACCTTTTTTTATCTTTCTCTCTCTCTACGATACGACATTCGATTAAAGCCGGTAAAGAATGGGACTCGAGATTCTTGTCGACGATAAGCAACGCAGCACAGTAGGCACCTTTAGATAAACTAAGTGGTACAAGTCAAGCTTTAAATAATAATGATTTCAACATTATACTCGCTTGTACTTGACTTCTTTCGGCTCGCGAATAAATTTTCAATGACTGACTGTTCTCTGTATGCAATATACCATTTACTCGATATGCCTTTTATCTGTGGACATTATGTAAGCTGAGTTATTGAATAAACAACATAATAGTTTTAAAACGAAAATTGGCCTGCTGATAAAAAATAATCAACTAATATTCCACTATCGGTTATTTATGATCATTGCCGTAATTATTCTTTATGCTTTGAGCCTTGTGTCAAATAAATAACAATTCCATCCGATATATTCGTTGTATAATTAACAACGCGAGTATAAATTCTTTCATAGGATAGTTTATTGAAAATGTATTCAATAACATATGAATATTGCAATTTATTTTTACTTCTCATGTGTATTTTGCACTTTTGAACATGGATTCCTAAAAGTTTCAAAAATCACTGTACTCGAGTCAAAGAATATACACAAACACACACAACTATTTTCTCCTTTCTAAAATATCGTTGAGTGACAACTTTGAAGAGACACGGTATATCTAGACATGAAGAATCTCGCCGCCAAAGTGAGTGCCATCAAGAAAGTCTTTTCCATATATATAGTCGTATATACGAGCGTGGCGTTGACACTTGCCATAGAGTCCTATTAAGACGCCAGACGTGAAGACGTTACCTGTCGCCACGACGCGCCGCCGCCACTAAATTGATGCGAGGAGAGAGAGAGCGAGAGAGAGAGAGAGAGAGAGAGAGAGAGAGAGAGACAGAGAGAGAGAGAGAGCGAGTGAGGAGCCATCGTATATATATAGCTAAAGCCTGTTTTCCCTGTCGGCGCTGCTTAGCCATCGTCCCGTCAAACGGATATCGGCTTACCCGCAAACACGCAGCTGAAGCTTCTCTCCTCGTCCACATCCTCGAAAGCTGCTTGCGTTACTGATCTTCGTCTCGTCTTGCTCTCTTGCGATTTTGTATTTTCGATGGATGATATAAATCCCTGTAACGAAAGTACAAAGAGATTATACGATTTGGATTGCGCTGTGGGTAATTTTTGCACGAGGCTTATAGGATGAGCTTTGCGTGGGTGTACTTTTGGAAAAGTATGCAAGAGATTTTATGTAAAATTATTTTTCACTGCTAAATAATTGAGAATGTAATCATCCTATGCTGATCATACTTTTACGGTAAGCTCTGATGAAACTTAATCAAATTGTAAAAATAAATGAATGTATACTTTTCTTTTTAAATTAGTTTCAAGAATTTGATTATATAGATTTTGTACGCTTTTACCAGACTTGTGTACAGGTGTCTAGTGTGCCCTCTACAAGTAGTTTCAGACTGCTTATCTGATATGTAGCCTGTCATTTGAGCTGTCATTATGCTTGGCGATGAATAAATAAATACGAAGGGAATGAATGATAAATAAATAAAAGTGTATATACTTTTGGATTTTATAGATTACGTGATCTTAAAAAATGTATTATTTTTCATCTTGTATACTAGTTGATAAAAGAAATAATTTGCGCTTACAAAATTAACAAAAATCTCGTAAATGTAAAAACCATTTATGATTATTCACTCTTAAACATTCGATAGCATAGCACCAGTCATAAATAACAAATTAGTTGTCCACGGCAATATTCAAGCTAATACTGGCAAATCCATAAGTAACGATTATCCATCCCAGCAGCTACTCGGGGAAAGACAAGTATAGGAAGAAAAGGCATCGAAAACCACAAAAATCAGCTTAGAAACATAGCCACCAGAAAAATCTCCAAAAACGAGTATTTCGCCAATCCTCTTTAGCGCGTTTCAGCACGATCATCGTTTTGCAAAGACAAGACTCGCTCTTCAGTCTTCGAGCGCGCGATTGCTTTTCCATTGTTCGTCAAAACCGCAAATCCTCCGATAATCGCCGAGGATTTAGCGATTTTAGTAAGCATTATACCCCATCTGCGTTAAGTGTCCACCAGGTGCCGGACTACGTTTTACTCCACCCCCTTCTCTCTCTCGCTCGTCGTTTAGCCGTATAATCGTTCGATCGTCGATGAGTAATGACGCAGCGGCGGCGGTGGCGGCGCGGCTGTGTAACTAATTTGCCAAAGACGCGAATCTCGAGGCGTGTCAGTCGTAAATTAGCCGAGCTGAAAGCAGACAATGGACGCTCGTTATTATTATCCGATTCCAAAAGTCGAGCCGCGCGCTATAATTTATGACCCTTAGCCGCACCGCTGCTGCCGCTGCTGGCTGGCTGGCTGCTGTCGTCCGGTGTAATTGTCAGCATTAATGCGATGTCGCGCTTATACTTCTATATGCTCGACGTGCGGCTAACATCATTTATCGTCCCTGCTCTTTCGGGATGAATAGCTCTTTTCAGATGTATAAACGTTACCGTGCTACTATACTCATCATTCGTATTCAATGATGTTGTGTGTGCCATGACGATTTGATTTTCCAGGTATCTTGAACGGCCCCCGACAAAACTTATATCCTTGTCATTGCGGGCTTTCAAACACACTTTTTAACTCTCGATGTGGGATCAATACAAATCGATGTGGACATGATTGATCGAGTTAAATTGTTCGCGCGTCACCGATAATTATCTTTTTTTTTTAAAATGTCATTCTTCGTAGAATTCACCAATTGAAATGTAATATGACTAAATTGAAGTGCGTGATAAATTCCAGTATAAATATGTTAAACGTACCGAAATAAAAAAGCCGACAGCGTTTTAGAAAATAAAAGGTGAAAAAGTGCATAATGGGCATTCTTAGAAGTTGCTGCAGTATAGAGTCCTTTTTGCTGCACCGCGCGCGGCAACAATGCATCGGAATGACGAACGATAATGTCGCACTTCCCGCGGCGCGACACAACGTGCAACTACAAAGCTCGCGTCGGCAATCTGGCCGTCTACACACACACACACACATACATATATACAAGGTTAACGGACGAGGTGTACACCAGAGAGGCGAATAACTCGCCGGAAACAAACGTTGTGCCCGTAGCCAAGAAGTTGGCAAGTTACCCGGACGTCAAAGTTCTCGCAGTGTGGGCACTGCCTCCGCGCGTCGTGTCATTCTTTTGTAATATAGTTGCAAGAAGAGAGAGAGAGAGAGAGAGTAGGAGAGAGAGGTGGGCTATCAAAAGAACCTTGCGCGTATAGTCGGCCTTATCGCGCCTCCCAGCAGTATCCAATAAAGAAAAGTTATTTCCTTTTGCTAAGGGAACTCAACGTTGTTATCGCTTCTCTTGGGCTGTGACTCGTTATCTTTTTCAGTTTTTTTTTCTTACGGGTATACACACGGAGGATGTGTCTTCCTTTTTTTTGTGTGTATGTACGTGCGAGCAAGCCATTGCTATGCACCGAGAAAGAGAGAGAGAGAAAGAGACATGTCTTTTTTCAGCGAGCTTGAGATTGTGACTTTGGGACCGGAAAATACGGTGTGAAAGGAAGACGTGCGGCGGGAGGTTTAAAAGAGTTGATGCTTCTTGTTTTTTTCTGGGAGAAAAACTTTGATTTATTTTCAATTTTGCGTATGAGTCAGTCTACTGATAATTTAAACTAATTTTTCAAGCGTTTCTGTGAGTATGTAAGTGAGTCTTTCAAAAGTTTCTTTCAATGTATAGGCAGATTCTTTCTGATACATGTGAATTTGGACACCTCACCGTTCCAGTGCCACCCTGTATCAAACGATTAATGAATTGTCTTATTACTTGCTTGTGTGCAAAATCTCACGGATAAAATCTACAAGCATTCGAAAGAGTGAAAACTAAACTGAGGAAAAAAAAAACAATGCCTTAAATTTCGTGGTTGACTAAAGCGTTGGCTTAGCACTTGAGTAGGAAACATTTCTGCGGCGACGGAAAACCGTAATACACACATATATATACACGTACGCCCAGCAAGTTTCATCCCTCGCAAGTCGTCCTCTTTACGAGGGCAACTCGCGTTGCCTGTGCCGTCGCCTTAGTGACCATGTATTTTGCTGCTTCTTAATGTCGCCAAAGTATCCCCCTGGCTTGCTTTTGTTCCCTCACTCTCTCTCACCCTTCGCGCGGCAATTTCAGCGTCTAGCTTATATGAAGTTTGTTGTCTTCTGCAGAAGAGCCATCGTCGCGAGCAAGCCTGCGCGCGTATTGTGCTTTTGCGAAATTGCTGGCTTGTTGTCTGCTTTTCTTGAAGGGCTTTCTCTCTTTTTTTTTCTTGTTCTTCTTCTTCTTCGTTGTTGAAGGGAGAATTGCTCTTTGTCAGCGGTTCAATGGGACAGTTGTTATGAGCGTTGTGTGTTAATGTGGCGCATTGATGGGCGGTCATATCTTATCATAAATGCGTACACGAATTAAATGTGTGGTAGAGATTATTAATAGTATCTTATAATAGTAACATCAGAATATTGAAAAGTAAAGTAACGAATAATTTTCGGAATTTTATAATTTTAATACAGAATTATCTTCATTGAAAAAGTAATTTATAATTTTAAACAAGCTTCTTTGCTTCCAGTATCGCATTACTTTAGCGTCATCTGGCATGTGGTGTATAAAAAAAACAGAAAAACTAGTTGAATTTTCGGCATACTGTATCGATTGATTCAATAGGTATCATGAAATTAATCAATGCAGAGAATGACGAAAAAAAATTTGGTTATAAAATCATTTTTATTATTGACGACAATTTCAGATACTGAATACATTAACATGATAATCATTTTTTGAATATTGTATTATACAAATAGAATAAACTGATAAATCCGTATAAAACAAGGCTAAAGGTAAAATGTTTTGCGATTATGCAACATAAATCCAGCGGAAGTACCGGAAAGTGTCGTACAAAAGAGCAATTTTATCGGGGGGGATCGATCGGCTCTCTTTTGCGCAAGTTGTGCATTGGATTTTTAGGTCGGCCCTATAAGCGCGAAGAGGAAGCAAAACGGCGGAATAAGGAGCGGAAAGTGCAGACAGTAGAAGGCGCTTACACGTACACATACACGTACACGAACACACACAGTGACTGCACAGCTTTACTTGAGAAAGATCTCTAGCAGATCTGGACGTTTGCCCGCAGTTCTCTCGCTCTCTGGACTTTTTCGTAGCTCTTTCCGGCCACTTGAATACACCGCTCTCTTTTCTCTCTTTCGGCCGATTACCATTTTAGCCTCGGAAGACGAACGGATATTACGCGGTTTTTCCTGATAAAGCGTGATTTAGCCGAGCGATAATCTTTAACCTCCCTTGTGCCATTGTATGCCTCTGAATGGAAATAAGAGAACTGCGCGCTCTCTCTCTCTTCTTGGCTCCCTCGTTCTCTCCACTTTTGGGCCGACAATCTTTTCGGACTTTTCGTATAATGAGCTACAAAAGCTTGCTTTACGTTTATGAGAAACTGGCCGACCCTAATGCATTGTACTACGAATTCTCCTCGACGACAGCAAATTTCAAGCCGGCTAAAGTACTTATCTCTCCCTCTCTCCCTTCTTTCTCTCATACTTGCCTTTATTTTCAAACTTCATAGATTTATTGACATTGCTGTTCGAAAATTTTGCAAACTTTTTGGAAACTGTTATGCTTTATATCTGTGATCTCGAAAAAACTTTTCCAATTAAACTTACAAATGAAGTTTTTATTATTTAAGGCCTTCTAAAAAGCGAACTGAATTAATTTACCGATTCATTTAACATTGGTTTCATCGAAAAGCATCAATACGTACGTATAGAACACAAGTTCGACATTCGATCTAGACAAACTGGAATCCTCGGAGTGAAAAAAATTCTCCATGGCATCACACGACACACAGTAGAACGCGTATATTGATGTTTCCTTTGGACGTTCAAACACTAGATCCTCGCTTTCGAAATATATTTAAAAAAAAAACTCACGTCGCAGTCCGTGTGTACGTATACCTTTGAGCAGGCTCCTCTTTCAAAACTCACCGGTGCTAACAGTAAAAAAAACAGAAGAAGAGAAGAGAGAAGAGGTGCCGCTAAAAAACTGAACAAGAGCCGTGGGGACTACACTACTTCGTCTCGTACGCGGCTCGATTGCTAAAAGTGGCCTGGAATCGCACACCGAAATTCTCTCAGTTGTTTGAGCGCGCGCGCGCGCGCGTGTGTGTGTGTGTGTGTGTGTGTGTGTGTGTGTGTGTGCCCACCTGTCCTCTCTTCTTCTTTTTTTCGGTGCGCGACTTGACAGCTCGGCAAGCTACTGTGTGCCGCTGTGTAAACGCCGCTGTTACACCGAATACAAAGGGGCCCTCGATTTACTTTGGCTGCTACTGCTGCGTTAGCTTCTCTGATCGCTAGTGGACAGCCTGCGTTTTTAGCTGTTTTTAATGCTCTCCGACCACTATACCGCATGGCCAACACTCTGTTATTAGTATAGGAAAAGTGGATTTATTTAAGGGGATAATGGATGGCAGTTGCAGCTGCTTGCTGTGAATTTTTTATTTGTGATATTTTTTGATTTTACAATTTATATATGATTTACTTTTGAGTATCATACGGGGGATTGTAGGTTAATTTTTATTGTGTTGTTTGCGTTTACATGTGGATAAAATGTTCATAAATGAAGAATTGAATACATAGCAATTATAGTTATAAGATTTGTCAATCTTTCACTGCTCAGTGCTCACAAAATAACTAAAAGTTGAAAATTCAACTGATTTTTCAGATTTTGTAAGAATATATACCATTTATTCACTATTACGAAAAGCAAAATTTAAGAACTAAATTGTTTTATTTTCCTTACCCAAGTAATTACTGGTCTACTACTCGTCAATAAAATACTTTCGTCGGTGTATAGCTAAAGCATCAAAATTCCCATAATCGAAAGACAGAAAAAGAAAAATTACTTATTCTCGTTTCATCCAAGCATTTTCCTCCGGCAATACGTATATATATATATATATATATATATATATACATACATTTAGTGCGTGTCCGCGTATATATGTGTGGCGCATTCGTTAACGTCCGCGGAGCTCCTTCTTTGCGCGCTCGTCCGGGCCATTGTGCGGCTTCTGTACAAACACGTCAACTTGTCGCGACGCTGTCAGCTTGGCGAACGGGCAGCTCTCTGCTGCTGCTACCGCCGCCGCTGCTGCTGCTGGTCACTGCTGCTGCTGCTGCGAGAGAACCGAGTGTCACGACACGCCGCCTATTTAGCCTTCCATCAGGCTGCTATACGTCCTTTTTATGCCACTCAGGTGACACGCGCCCAACGCACGGAAATGGGTTTTCGACACTTGCCGCCTTCCTCTCTCACCCGCATGTCGCGCGGCGAGCTTTGTACGACTCTTTTTTTATTTTTATTTTACACGCACTCTCTCTCCTTCTTTCTTTTTGTTTTCGAGAGTACGTTTTCGTTGTTATAAGTGTAGTTTTGCTTTTGACTGCCGCGCCCGACTTTGATTTTGATTTACGTCAGTCACGAGTCGCGAGTTTTGTATTTTCAGTTTATGCGACAGGTGATTGATTATGGAAATTTAATTTTCAATTTGCAAATCTGATCGTGGCGAATATTATACGGGTTTTGTCGAGAGAGAGAGCGAGAGAGCGAAAGAGAGAGCGGTAACTGACGTTTAATATCAGTATTGACGCTCGCGCGCTTTGTCATGCTTTATAGATTATCCTTAGAAATTCAATCAAATATTGAATTATGTAACATTATGTGCTTGACAGGTGAATAACAATGGCGCTTTATCCTGCTTTCAATCGGAAAGGTAGACAGGCTTTCATATATGTATATATAGAGAGACCCCTGTGCGGTATATAACCATATAACCATGCTGTACGTGAATATACCCTATACGAAGGTCTATTCATATTTTTATAAATGTGTATTAATTTGTACAACTAACATTATATTTTTATATCTTTCATAATTATGTAATGCGCCTAATAAAATGTTGAAAAATATGAAATTCTTCTTTTCAAGCCCCTTTTATCGAGCGCAATTTTTCATGAAAAATATTACCGAAATAACTCAAATACGATATCGAAGATAATGAAAATTTGTCATTCTCACATTAAAAATTCTCTATTAATCTTCTAAAACATCAGCCATCTCTAGGCCTAAATGTAAATCACACTGTAATGATCAATAAAAGTGTATTCATATTCTATATGTTATATAGGTATATCAATTAGTATGAAAAACATTATATAGACGATAAAAAAAAATCAATGAACAGTCAAAAATTAAGATATAGTTTCAATCAGTATATCCTTTACAGATGAATATTTACAGCACGATTTACAAGAAACTAGCAACAATTATTCCAAATAAATAACAATATGCATCTCGAAATAAATGATCTATCTAAAGTTACCGGTATACTCCAACAGCTCCACTTATAGGATTCACCCTAAAAATGTTCAGACCTAAAGCGCACAGTAGTTACACGCCTCTCTCCAGCCGATTAAACTCTTGAGCCCTGCAGACAGCGGCACGTCTCATCGAATCTTTGTCAAGCGCGTTAAAAAGTGTTATCCGCGCGCGTGGGCGCGACGTAAATACATGCGCATGTCAGGGAAGGGTACAAGCAGCTGATGGACGTACAAAAGTGAAGGAAAAAAAATTGAAAATAACGAAGCAGTATAGCATCAGCGGCGGCGGCAGCAGCAGCAGCAGCGCGGTCTGCATAAATAATGATGTCTTCTTCTAGCATGCGCGACTCCCATTCAAGTGTCAGTCCTCTGGCACGTATATGTGTAGGGGATGGGCTGCTGCTGTTCTGTGCACAGTGTCAAGTGAGAGAGCGAGCCTGACTGACAAACCCCTGTGCCACTGCTGCTGCTGCCGTCGTCGTCGTCATAGCACACACACACACACACACATACACACACACACACACACACACACACACACGCGGTCACGTCATACTTCATAATGCGCAACGAGATTAGGTCGCGCATTGTCACGGCGCGGCTTCATCTACATGCTAATCTCTCTCTCTCTCTCTCTCGGCACGACGTGACGTGGCTCTTTCTGCGTTGCGTGTAAAAAAAAGAGCTATGCCACTATACGAAGGGATGTACTTTTTCTTCCTCCTTTTTTTTTTGAGTGACGCGTAGATAAAGCTGTCGTGAATTGTTTCTTTTTTTTTTTAGCTTGTCGGCTTGGCTTTGTCAGAGAGGTTGCATTTTATCGGGAGAATGATGAGATTGGAGTCGAGACGGACACACTGCTGATTCTCTGAAATTTGTCGAGTTCAGTTTCGCTCGCTTTTGTTCGAGCGTTCGTCGCGAAAAGGAAATATTTGTCGTTGTCGCGCGCAATCTATATTTAAAATTTTGCACGTCGTGTTGTATATTCAATTAATAATCGAATACTATATGGATGATTGATTAAAGCTTGTAAACCTATTATTTACTTTGAAGAGAGATGAAAAAAATTTTGGTCAGCACCGGCAGAGGCGAGACAGTACATGTTTGCCAATAGTAGCTGAATTAGAATTTCAAACAACAGCTGTCACAACGCAGCTACCTACTACCCATGACGACCGGACCTCTTGTTTGCATTGGCTATTTGCCTTTCAATTTAATTTGAAGACAAGCAAAAGCTTCACTCATATTGGCCAACCGAACAGACAGCAAATGTTGAATCATATGTATTTGCATGACATGGCAAAGGTCAACAAAATTTACCGATTAAAGTAATCAAAGCATGCCACATAGCTTACGTAATACCATTACTCGAATTTGCATTATTTGCGTTTAGCAGATGGCCCGTGCGATGGGTTCACAAGCAGATTTGCAAGTGCTAACGACTGCAAATTATTGCGATCAAACATGCCCCATAGGGGTTGAAAAATTGAGCCGAAGTCTCAGCTGGCATAGCACAGCGCCTCTATAGATTATCAAAGTATATATTATACGAGGAGCGAACGCGACGTTATAACCTCGTGGGAGGAGTGTATAGGAGTCTTAACAATTACCCACGAGTATATGTGTGTAGCATCAATCGAGTGACAAGCTTGGCGCGCTCGGACGACGCCACGCGATGCATAAAGGGCCCGGAGACGCTCGCGACTCACGTGCGCGCGCGCGAGCATCACGCGAAAGAGCACGTCAAGGGAAATTAGGTATACGCCACTGCTGCTGCTGCTGCTGTTGCTGCTACAGATTATGGGTGCGCTTGACATTGACGTGCCACCGGCGCGACTTGCCCCTTCCGCTATATCGTCGTGTGTATGTAACACCAATCGGATCTGACGATCGGTATACGAGCTTTTTTTTTATTTATTTTTACTTTTTTTGTAGTATGAGCGAGTTTAGTTTTCGTTTTCTGGGGAGCTTGGTTGACTGATTGTAAAATAAATTTGTTAATGAATGTTATTGTGAACTGACAATGAGTGATAACGAGCGTTAACGAACGAGTAAGTCGATTCTGTAAATTATTTCTGCAATATCTCGGATTTCGTAGTAATTCACGATATTCACTGAAAATTCACTGACATCAGAATTTATTATATGTAAAACTGCTTATTCTTAACGAAAAAATTGGAAATTTAATATGGTAGTCACTTGGTATTAAGAAATGCAATCACAATAATTCAGCTCTAATCAAAATACCATTTAAAAACATAGATCTTCATTTACATTTCTAAAGTATATACCGTTGATTGCCATTATAGGGCCGAGTCATTAAACGTCCAAAGTGCAATCTCTCTCTCTCTCTCTCTCTCTCTCTCTCTCTCTCTCTCTCTCTCTCTCTCTCTCTCTCTCGCTCTCTCGGTGGACATCTATGAAGCGCTGGTTGGCATGAAGAGACGTATATCGGCGTGCCTCCGCTTAACCACGATATGCATATTATATAGCTCGCGCGCACACAGCAGCAGCAGCGGCAGCGGCAGCGGCAGCGGCAGCGGTAGTTGCGGCCGCGCGAGAATTTGCGGGATGAGGAATGGCGGAGAGCGCATTGTGTAGTAGTGTATATATAGTCTGCCGGGACCTCAAACCCCGAGATTGCTATTACCCTCTCTTGCGTGCAGCGATTTATACCGATCACCCACACGCGCTTATAGCTTATGTTCTGCACGCCTATTCAAAAGATTTTTTTTCTCCTGTCGAACGGCAAAATTTATTATATATTTTTTTTTCTTCGTCGTCGTCGTCAAGGAGAAGCAAAAATCCCAACGATATGAGAATACAAAAGAGTAACGAAAAATTGACGAGCTTACGATGAGACAGCGTATACGCTCATCAATCTTTCTTGTCGATCGATCATCCCTATACGCTCGCTCGCGGGCGCATCGTCGATATTATATATATAGAGCGTTCGATACTTATCGAAGCTTCTTCATAACGCTGTCACACGCGAAGCTCATCGCAGCAGCAGCCAGCAGCTCCCTAGCATTATAACCATCCATCTCTTTCCATCGTGCACTCGCTCGAGCGCCAGGGAGAATGATTATCCGGGTACTCACTTCTCCAGCTACTACTACTACTATTATATATATATATATATACTGAGAGAGCACTTACACATTCACGTTTGGCTTGATTACGATCGCGAGTGAGAGAGAGAGAGAGAGAGAGAGAGAGAGAGAGAAAGAGAGAGAGAGAGAGAGAGAGAGAGCGGGCCGCAGCTGCGCCCACAATTTGTGTTCGCCGTCTAGCGCGCGTAAGAGAGCCGTCCGTCAACGTCGACGAGACTTAACGAGATGCGAAACTCGACACTGAATGAAAGCTTGATCGCCAGTCAGACAGACAGGACTATACCTCGCCTGCGCAGCTCGCTCATTCGTTGACTTAGAGCTCCTTTAATATACCAGTATATGTACGTGATTTAAAGTCAAACATATATATACATGACGAATTATGCTTAAAAAAAGCACACTATTGTGGGGTCTAGAATGGCAAAAATTTTTTTTGATGCTAAGGCTTCCGGACCTTTTTCCTCTTTTTTTTGAAGGTATAAGGTGTCGGAAAATGCTCGTGAACATTGGAAAAGTCTGCAGGGACTACTTTTTCGGCATTTTCCCATTATAATCAAATGGGCTTTTCTCACAGAAAATAGGCGAAAAACGGCATTCCTTCAAATATTGATTTCTCGACTTCTAAGACCGCTAGAAACATTTTTGACCAATCAAAATTATAGCAAAAAAGAAGACCTTTACGCAGAAAAAAGTTTCATTCAAAAATAATTATCCGGTGGCAAGTTATCAAAAAAATTGCAAAATAATTACATTTTTAGTTTGTTATTAATATCGGAAAAATGCTGAAAAAATATAGTTCCCGAGAACTTTTCCAATGTTCACGAGCATTTTCCGACACTAATATACCTTCAAAAAGAAGAGGAAAAAGGTCCGGAAGCCTTAACTTTAAAAAAATTTTTTGCCATTCTAGACCCCATAAAAGTGTGTTTTTTTAAAGGATTTCGTCATATACGTATTTTACACGCGAACGTTCGCGCTGCACGTCCGATTTCATTTTTTTTAATTTTTCAGTGTATATCTTCGGTTACACGACGAGACAGCTGGGAAAATTAAAATGAACGTATTTCGTTGCTTGATAGGTTGCGCGCGATGCGTGATTTTGTTGGTTAACTGGAGCGACAGCTTGGCAGCATTTAAATCCGCGTGTGTATGTGCGCTCTAGGATTAAACGTCAAAAACAAACGTGCGCCAGTTTTATCTTATACGTATATACCCTGTGCTAGGCATGAATGAGATAACGTGCAATTATGTAAAATAGCGTTCGCTCGCGAGCTTTAACATTTAATTCAGAGCAAATTTTCATTTACAGCTTGCGCAGATTGAGACGTACTGTAATTATTTTCGCTTACGGTCATGCAATTTGCGGAATACAGTTTTTTTTCTTCGAAATTATACGTTTTATGTTTTTAATCGTGAATCGCGACTGATATTTTTTTTAAAATACGTTGAAGTTTTTTTTCTTTTCAACGATTTTCGAAACTGTTTTTACTCTTTTCATCAAACTGATCTGAAAATCATGGCAAGTGGTAAATCATATCATTGATGAAAAAAGAATAAAAAACAATTCAAAAATCGTATTACAAACAATAGAAATTTATAATTCTTAGGTTGAATATTTTCTACAGATCTTTCAAAACAGCAGCCACCTCTGGTCCAAAATCAGAATCACAATATAATAAGGTAAAAGGAACATTGAATATTAAAAATGTTTCCTTGCAAACCAGAATTAGTCGTTACTATATATAAATAAGTAAAATTTAATCTGAAATCATTCCACTCAGTCGTTATCTTTCAAACTTACAAAAAAAAAGGCGTGACTCGCCCACCATGGTCGTTAACATATTAAATCACTCATCTCTCTCTCTCTTTCTCTCTCTCTCTCTCTCTCTCTCTCTCTCTCTCTTCAGGATTCTGGTGTGCGGAAAAGAAGGCTCAAGTCTCTCCCTGCATACATGACGTCTGTGCAGGGTATAAAGGAATCTCAGCTCTCGTAGAGCCGATACATACGGTAGCTCGCGCCCTCAACGCCAGTCAAAGGGCCCTCAAAGCCAGCGTCGGAACAGGTAACACAATCGGGTCCTGGCGGCGGCTGCCTAAATAAACGCTCTAGAATAAATAAAAGCGCCATTCGAGACACGTCAGCCTCGCGTATTTGCCTTGCTGTCAAGCCTCACAAACCATCCCTTTCTTCTCTCATCGTTTTCTCTCGCTCTCTCTCTGCTCTGTGTGTGCTTACCGATTGGCTGTGAGCGCCAAAGCCGCCCACGATCTATCGCCGCGGGGGCATCAAAATAATAACATTTCCATCCTGTGCGGAAGCGCATAGGAAAACACGAGAGTAGCAGTGCGAGTGACGAATCGCGCGGGGGCCTTTTGTCAGGGATTGTGTTTGTACTGAGGATCACTTCTGCATCCGTCAGAGTTTTTTTTTTGACTGGCTGATTATTTTAACGCGGAAGCAGCCGCGGGCGAGACGTGCAGTTTTATTTTTCGTTTGAAAACGGATTGTCGGTGAAGTGATGATCGCCGAGTTTGATGTCTTGAAAAAATTGGCGAATCTTATTCGCGTAGCTTTTGATCATCCAGTAGTTTATATTTCCAATTTGAATATACGTTTTTGAATTTTTCAATTCATATTAAAGTTGAAATTAATATCTAAGTAGCTAGAGGCACCTCTCCAATTTTTATGTTATTGAACTAGATGTTGAGTATAACATCTAAATTAAAGAATAATTAGGAACACTTAGCTGGCAAATACAAAATTAAAATCGTCATTGTCAAGCTTATGTATTCTCGGTAACAACAGTATTTTGGGGTTTTATTTTTAAAAATAGGACACATAATTCGAGACTAAAGAAGCTTTACTCGCGCAGATTTAATAGCACCGCTCGTAAAAAATTCACGCTCAAAAGTGCAAAAATAAAGCCTTATACATGCTCGCGCGTCTACGTCGCAACGTAAATCGAAGATTCATCCGTTGGACGGGGCGAAATTAAAGTTGTAAATAACGCTGATTCGATTTCCAATCAAATCAAGTGTCAAGCATTGGCTTGGCGCGCGCGCGATCGGCATATTCCTCGCTCGCCCGCGCGTCGTAGTACACGACAGAAAGCCGATCATTATTCGACCACGGAGCTCTCAAAGCAATAATTGACAGCAGTTATGGAGCTCTGTACGCGCGCTCGCTCTGGTCGGCTCGCGGTCTGCCCTGTTAATTCATGCCGTAAAGGACAATCGGTCTAACTCAATTTGGCTCGGGCACATGATGTCTTCATTATCGTGGCGTCTCTCTCTCTCTCTCTCTCTCTCTCTCTCTCTCTCTCTCTCCCCCTCTCTCTCACGGTGATGGTGAGAAAATCGGGGAAAACGAGGCCGGATGAAAGTGCGCGTCGAGCTGCGAAAATTGACAAGCGACGTGTCTGTCTTTCCATTTCAGACTCGCGGCAGCTGTCAACGTATATAGTGCCGCACGCCGCCGTCGACGTCACCGCCGCGCCTCTTTATTATACATTCAATTATTAGGCATACTGCGCTTGACAAGCCCTCTCCGTTGCATATTTATGCGAGTTTAAGAGTCGCGCTCCGTTCTTTTATTTTTTTTTTACGTTCGTTCGTTACCCTCTCGCACCTTCGAATTAAAAACACGTCAAATCGTTCTCCCTCTTTGCCGAATAGAGTGGCGACCAGCAAAATGCATTAGCCACAATCTCCGTGAAATTTTTTCTTTTTTTTTTATTCAAGCTCGACGGATTGAAGTGCCTCCGTGGTAATGTATTTCACGCCACTCGCAAGGATAATCCGGGAATTTGTTCTCTTTTTCCGCTCAACGCGCAGCTCCCTGTCCTCCTCTTTTTAACTGGCTTCTCTTTCTCTGACGTGGATTATTCAAGCGAGTGATTTACTCGCGGCGCGAAAGGCCACGTCTGACCTAACTGTCTTCTACTACTGAATTTTCATTATATACGCCAACCCTGTGGACTTTTATCTTGATACAACGGAGAAGAGAACTTCAAAAAGATTTGCACTTCAATAAGTTTTCCGTTGCCAAAAGACAACAAAGCCGTTTGTTACAAACTGCGCACCAGCTTCTTAATTACATTTGAAAGTCAAGCTTTTGTTGTTAAATAAAAAAAGGGAACGAATTTCTTTTGACGCAGCGCTACCGGGTTCTATTCATCTTTCGCAGCTTTTGAATTGGAACAAAACGTCCCTTTCATCGCATTTCAACGTAAAACGAGCGTTTCATTTGCGCTTTGAAGTGCCCTGTACAACAAAATTCGAAACAAATTGCAAATTCTATCTAACGGAAAGCTCCGATTGCTCTCGTTGTTTCTCATCGTGCGCGATCGCAATAATATAAAGTTTCACTCGGAGTTTTTCCATCTCTCGACAAAAGAAACTATACCGCGTGTGTCCGAAATTGCGCATTAAGCGGATTAGCTTACACGTCGCTTTTTTTTTCGACAAAAAAAGGGCCGAAGAGTATCGTGTGTCAAAGAGAAGCTGGACACCGAATTGAAAGCTGTAATCCGACGGTATCCCGTGGGTTGCACGCGCCTTGCTCTTTTTGACGGCTCGTCGTCGTCGTCGTGCGGCTAAAAGACGCTTTGTTGTTGTGTGTGCGTGCGCGCGCGATGCTGACGTGTGGCATGCCGCTGAGAGCTTTTCTTTACTCATTGTGTGGCTGAGATGTTGCGGGGGTGATAAATGAAGACGAAAAGTTGATTTTCCTTTGTGGGGAAAAAGATTCTTTTTTATTGTGTGAAGAATAATTTCAAAGAAGAATTTTAGTTGATGGTGGCAGCACTTTCTTATGCGAATAGCGATAAGGGCATAAGACTAAACATCCTGGCTAAGTTTGGAGGCTTGGGAGGAAAAGCTAATGAGTCAGTCAGTGCGAGCCGTAATTAAATATTGTTATTAATTATGTAGCATAAAATTGTTTCTTACAATTGCAAGTAAAAATTTTCAGGTATATCCCAATATCAATGAATAATTTTGCAAGGAAATGATACAGTTAGAAATTAAGTCATAATTAATCAAAATCTTTATTATTCTGACACACGACTGTAGACATTTATCAATATGCAGCGAGAATTTATTTTATTTAGATGTAAGAGGACGTTGAATATTTATTATGTAGTCTTCTCAATGTGGGACGAGATGAATTTATAAATGGCACTTCTAAAATAAATACCAGAGAAACATCGAGATCTATCAAATTGATCAATACATTATGTAATTTTCATTTTGACAAAAACGATAACAACAGCCACCTCGCGGCAAATATTAAAATCGGAACTTGGAGTATTGAAAATGGGTATGAGATGCGTGAATATGAAATTCTTGAAATATATTTTTAATACATATTCGTAGTTATGATTATCAATTTTTAGAAACTAAGTGATCGATTGCTCAATTATTAAAATTTAATTTGCATTAACTGGATTTGCAGGTAAACGTCAATTGAACTGCTTGACGTCTCATTTATGAATTCACATTCGCCACTATCGATTACTTTCCATTTAAAAATTCAAAATACAAAATTTAAACACAGTATAAATATTATGATGAAGTGTCTGCGAGGAATTCCAAAAAAATACAAACTGAAAACTATCATTTATCCCATAACTCAATTCCATTCAAAAGCCTTACGTTCCTAACGACAATCAAAAAAATTCAACTCTATCAATCCATATAGGTAAGTTCGCGCACACGAGCCATAACTCTTAAAATAGATAAATCAGTCGTACAATTTTTTTTCTCACAGACACGCGAAAGGCGGCATATAATGCAATAAGTGACATTCGACACGTGTTGCCGCGACGGCGGCGGCCGTTGCATTAATAATCAGCCATAAATTCACGTATAGCTTTGAATAAGTTTATATATACACCGCGGTGGATTATACGCTTTGAAAGTATCACGCTTGGTATATACGCGCATCTTTATACATATTACAAGTGTTGAACATTGTCAAAGGTGCACGTATATGTATATATTGTACAACGTAGTATGTCCGCAGGCATTTATCTACCTACGCGCGCGTCGACGTGGTGCGAGATTAATGGCACACCTGCACACGAGGTGGCGCGCCAACAGTAAGGGAGACAGAGAGAAAAGTCCATATTTCGCGCGGCAATGCAACGCTTGCCATGTAAATAGGAAAAGCAGAGCGTATAAGGTGACGAATAAATCAACGCGCCGGTAGAGTTGCAAGCAGCAGCCGCAAAAGCCCGAGGAATTGCTAGAGCAACTCGCGCTCACCGCTCATCTCTTGAAATATACATTGAGCCTTGAAAAATTGCTTGGCTTTCAATTCTTCCCGCTCGCTATAGCTCCCCTTCTTCTCTCTTTCTCTCTCTCTCTCTCTGCCGCTTTCTTCTTATTGCTTCCACGTCGCGAGCACTGCCGCCTTTTCTTTGTCGGCAACGAGATTTTCGCTTTTGCTACCTGTCTGCCTCCTTTTGCTTACAGAGACTATTTGTCGTGCGCCCGAGTCTGAAAGGATAACGACTATTTTTTTTTATCAGCTTTACTTTGCTTTTTTTTTCAAGCGAGCACGATGCGCATTTACAAAGTGTTTAATGCGAAAAAGATACATTTTTTTGTTCGAATTTCTATTGCTATTACACATTCGATTGCAAATGAGCTACGAAATAATAATTGAATAGACACGCATAAATTATATTCGCAAGATATTTCGGACGAGCTGCTGAAAAATGAAGCCTCGCCAACTTTCTCAACATCTACGTTAATAACGAAATATACATGTACGCGCATAAACAAATAATCACAAGGTGGAAAAAAAAGACAAGAGAAGAACGAAGCCGCTCAGTGAAACAAAGATATACATTCAGAAGCCCTTTTCATCCACCCTTCGCTGTAAATGTGCGATGGCAGTCGGTCGCGCTCTCGCTCGCGCGCGCGAGCACATTATTTGCAAAACGCGCGGACCCGGCGATGTATTATGCCCGGCAGGCAGGCAAGGTATAATATACCGAGCCGAGGACGTGGCAGCTATAGCACTGGTTATATAGTAGATGTGCAGCAGCAGCAGTATGATTGATGACAAGTCTTCTCACTGTTATGAATATAATATCGATCAATCACGCTATTTACCGGGCGAACGCATAGGGCCACTCTATCATTCGGCCGCTCATTCTCTCTCTCTCTATGTATGTGTGTTTGTGTGTGTGTGTGTGTGTGTGTGTGTGTGTGTGTGTGTGTGT
>JAWWMK010000021.1:4352567-4375009 GCA_035047105.1 Galeopsomyia nigrocyanea | reverse complement strand
TACATTTTTAGTTTGTTATGAAAATGGGGAAAATGCTGAAAAAATATAGTTCCCGAGGACTTTTCCAATGTTCACGAACATTTTCCGGCACTATATACCTTCAAAAAGGAGAGGAAAAAGGTCCGGAAGCCCTAGCATTAAAAAAAATTTTTTCCATTCTAGACCCCAGAAAAGTGTGTTTTTTTTAAGGATATCGTCATATATGTATGTACACAAGAACGAGCTATCAAATGCACGGTAAAACGCCGGAAGGATACTTTAGACTCGATGTGCGCGCACTCGGCCGTAAGTTCGCACGAAACACGACACTCAATTAACCTTATCGAGCTGCATGCCGGCACTGCAGCGGCGCGAGGGATCCGCGTTTGCTGGGTCAATCGTAATTTTGATCGTCGATAATTCGAAAATCGCGAACGCAAGCGTGCGCGGCGTTTAGCATTTCGCGAACGTAACTACACTTCGTGTGCGAAGATCTTTAAGCGAAGATCTTCTGGCAGCACACGTTTTTCGAATGTGTATGTACGTGGTCAAACTGTATACTTATGTCGTTGCTCGGAGAGTTTTCAAGGATACACGCTTAGTAACGAAAGGTAAGGATTCTTCTTTTTTTTCAACAAAGTTGGCGTATAGCAATGTAGGTTGCGCATAATCCACGAAAAGCCACGAGCATTACCGCGAAGGACAATAGCCTGACGCGATACTCCCTGGAAAATCCCTATGCTAACTCGGAAAAGTGAATACAAACTCGACTCGCGGGCAATAATAAAATAATCGCGCCGTGCGTTAGCGTTGGCTAAAGAAAATCCCTCGTCCGCAAAAAAAAGGGGAGAGAGAGAAAATGTCTCTCATATTCGGGCGGGTCGAGAGAGCTAATCCAACGAGGAAATCCTGGCATGGACTACTGCAGTAGCCGTATGTAAGGATTACCGTAGCAGCAAAGTCGAGGCTAGCCATTAGCAAGACTCGCGCGAGCGAGCGAGCTTACGTTATCGGACGACCAAAACCGAAAGAGAAGGAGAACCACCTTGCACTTCCGGCTTTACGTCGTGTAGTAGAGGCTATACGTGATGCCAGCGAGGCTGCTGCTGCTGCTGCTGAGATTTACGCTCTTTGGTTTCACTGCTTCGCTGTGTATCTCTGACTGCTGCAGCGTGTTTATTGGTTTTGATGGGATCAACAGCGCGCGCGTGTACTTGGCTTGTTTGTCTTCTCGTACATTTACTTGCGTAATTTTTTTTTTTTTTTAGACTTTAAAATCGAATATTTTATTTTTTTACTATGATACTGTTGTAGAAAGTCGAGCTCGAATCGTTCCACTTGACTCGACAATGCGACCGCGAGAGTTCTCTCAAAAACGTGACGACACGTGCAGCCTTATTCGCCTTCCTCTATAACAGTGTCAGTATGGCGCGTTACTGCCCACTTTAACGTCTGCGCACGTGAGTATTACTGATCTTAAAGATAGCTATCACCATCACGAAAGCTCGATAAGCACGAGAGAAAGAGAGAGAAAAGGAGATGCATTCAGATAAGCCAATAGCTTGGGATTGTGTGTCCACGCTCCCATTCGAGGCTACATCGGTATATAAGCTGTGAATGTTGAAATGCAGTTGGAAAGTTCTTTAATGCTTATCAGTTTTGATGAATTTTTTTAACGTTTTGTAGATTTGGCTATTCGATATTTCTTGTGAATTATTTGACTTTGAAGGGATTAATTCCATTGAAATAAAAATGATTGAAGATAAAATTGACATTTTATGAAACGAACATATATTCTTTTATTTTGAATTTTGAGCAGTTGGCAAATACCAGTCATCCACATTTACTAAATAAATATTTACATTCAAAGGTTTAAAATACGTAACATTCCATACTGCTGATGAATATAGTAGATATTTTCATTCTTTATAATAAGCCAGATTTTTTTATTGTTCGAGATAGAGTAAGAACATTCCAGTAAGAACAAAACTGTGCAACAATTCAGTAAGAAAAAAATTTATTCGAGAACATCTAATTTTTGCCTTGTGAAAATCGAGATTTTATAAAACTTCACCGAGTACATCAATTTAATTTTCCAAAGCACGTCTCGGTCTTTGAGTCGGCAAGCGACGGGGGCGCGTTACGTGCCCACGGGGGACGTGAACGAACGGACGGGTGCAAAGAGAGCGAAAGAAAAGAGAGGGAGGAGGGGGTGTGGGGGGAATCAAGCAATTTATCAATCCACGAGACCGAGCGAACGACTCCCGGCCGGGCGGGTAATTTAACAAGATTGATGCGAGGCCGACATGCCACAGTTCGGTGGCGCGCGAGAGAGGTTACGTGTGAGCGACTGGTTATTAGGAGGCTCAAAATCACGCTCGCACTCGCCAACTGCTAATGAGCCTCGGCCATGAGAAGCCAATTCTTTCACGACAATACCCTCCCCTCGATTCAATTTTTATGAGTTTTACGCGCAATGCTAAATCGCAAAACATTTCTTTCGGCCGCTAAACACGATTTATCTTCCGCGCGACGTTGACATCTGCGACGAAGAAATATGGATATCGCTTATAATTTCTTTTTTTTTTCTTGTTGCACGCATGGGAAAACTTTCGCTGCTGATAATGAAGTTTATCGGAGTTGATTCGTTGATGGATGACGTTGAAGTATTGCTTTCGGCAAACGTATAGATTTCGACACGATTTGTAATATGATCCGATACAAATATAATTTATCATTTTTTTGTTACTTTCTTTGACAGGTTCGTTTTTGTTTTTTTCAAAACTTTCGAAATAATTGCATACTTCGATCCTCTTACACCTGCCTATAAATTGACTCGTCTTGCCTTGCGACCTTAATGAAAGACGTTAAAATTAATGATTGACTCGAAGGCGAAAAAAAAAACTGGTCCTCAATAACGCGCGATGAATCCGTCCGATGATCGACGATGAATATTTCATACTTGCGTGCACGTAAATGGCATTTCTCAAAAACTTTCTGATTACGAGTGAAGATATGACGCGAAGCCAACTCAATTGTTAATGATTGATGCGTGTAAAAAGTTGCGGGTTATTAAGATCAAGGATTATAGCTGAGGTAATGTTTTCATTATCGAGACACGCTTGAATTATTTTCACTAGATCGAATCGAAATGTTAATGTCAATTTTTGATTGTTCTACAGTTATATCCGTACCATTATCAGAATCTAAGCTTAAATTGGCAATCGTTTACGCCCTTTAATTTTCATATTGCTCAAATAATAACATTCTCATTTATAACAATCTAAACAAAATTCCAAACGTAACTCAGCATATCCATCCATCGGTAAAAAGCCGAACCATTCGAAAAGTGCAGCGTAGTGTCGATGATCGCGCGGCATATAACACCGAAGAAAAAAAGGTATATATTGGCGCGCGCGAGACCATTCATTACACGTAAGAAGACGAGGCCAAAGGCGCCACACAGCATCCTTTCGGCGCGTATAGAAGAGAAAATTGGCGATATCGAGGCCAATTTATCGGCGATGACTCGTGCAGGAATTTGAATAATTCCATCGTTTCCAGGCGGACTATACTCGCTGCGCGCGAGCACGCGCATTACGCGTTAGCCTGTAATGTTGGCTACTTATACGTTTCACGATATACACATTGTCGGTTAAGGGGAGAGGGAGGGAGGTTAAAGGAGCCCTTGGAGACCCTCTACCACCGTTGCCAAGGAATGTATATAGGCATATATACACATTCGCGCGAGAGGAGACGCGTAGACACTTTACGCCTTCAGAGGCCTTTTTCAATTCTGGACAATGGTGATGCGCTACAGAGATGCAGTCCAGCTCGCCAGACTCTTGGATTATTGTTACGGATATGGTTATGCGTTTGTTTTAACCTACTTTGTTCTTCTTCTCTCTCTCTTTTATTTTTTTATTTTTTTTTATAGTCTCGTAAACTGATAAGCATTGTATGGAAGTGCGTGGCATTTGCACACTTGGTTATATTTTCATGGGAATCATTGCGGAATATTCCGTCTGGGTAAAAATGTATTTTTTTAAATCGGGTAAGGTTATTTCCACATCTTTAATTGATATCTCAAGCGTAAAATGCGATTAGTTCACTTCGATACTTACTTATACGACGCTTGGAAGAAAAAGTATTTATTTGCAAATACTTGACTCACTGCGATTATCATATCGAGCATATAAAAAAAGTTGTAGAATTGAGAATTACCGCAATAAATTAAACGCTAGTAATTCAGTTATCCGCGCGAGATACCGATACAGAGATATACATACAGTTCTGAGAGTTAACAAGGTCTTACATAATTTGTTTACACGCGAAAGCGATAATTAGAAATTACAAAAGAAAAATGTAGAATTTCCATTTTGAAATTGATCGTGCGAGTGTGTGTGATTTTGCGAAAGATCGACTTTGAAAAACGGGAACTGTCGTTAATCTAGAACGAAAACAAGAAAAAAAACGTACCATAAATTTATCAGTACACAACGCGTATAGAGCCACCGTCGCGCTGCCGCGAGCGACAGACGTGGAAACTGTTATTTCGTTACAGCGAATTTACGTTTGCGGATGGCGCTATCTAAACGCAAAGCGATAAGTTAAAAAATTTACGAGCCTCGTGGTAAATCATACGCTGTGCTTTTCAGGTTTTAACGCGCTGCGTGCATTTTGCCGAGAGAGAGTGAGAGTGGGAGCAAATATTTTCCATGCATCCTGGAAACGTCCCGCGCGTATTAAGCAATAAAGCAACGAGCGCGCGAGAACGTGTAGCTTCAATCACGCTCGCGCGAGCAGAGCAACAACAAAAAAACGTATAGTCATATTTTCCGCTTTATTTGCGCACGCGCGGGGCGCTGCATCGCAAATACAAAGGAAATTTATGAAAGCTATACGCTTGGATGCATGTAGGTAGCTCATTCTTATATTTTGCAACGGAAACATCGTAAACGTCGGGTTTTCCTAATGTTGCCGTTTTATGAGCGCTAAAAAATGTTTTGATTTATTAACTTCCACTTTACGGAATTTAATTTTTTTTTCTTGGTACTCATTGGAAAAAGGAATTATTTATTTTAAACAAAAATGGTTTCTATTTTTTCGTCTGTCCACTTGAGCATTCGTATCCGTAAAATAGTTTCTATTTTTTAGTTTCAGTTTTTTTTTTCAATTCATTGCTGTTGTTTTTAGAATTCCAAACACTGAATTCAATAAAATTAATGCATTAATAGAGCATAGTAAGGTTTTTATTGGCAGGAACTTTCTAGGCTACTATTACGCAGATTTAGTGTATAAAAATAAGTTTCTAGCTCTTGTTATTGAAGTGAAGTATTCCCATGTCATTCATAAAGCTAATGTATTCTCCGGACATGATCAATTAGTGACAAAATTTTATCCTGTTATTAAGGATTATGAAATACAGGCTTACATGCCCTGTTAGAAAGCTTGACGGAAAATTCACGGATTTTTCACGGATTCGAGAGGTTAAAAGCCACATGCTTTTAATAATTAGATTATATGCACTTAATTTGCAAAAATTTTTTTTTGGCTTTTTCTTACTTATCTCACTTACGGTTATGTACCGTATCGTATATTAATAATAATTTTTATACAATAATTTTAAAAATTATGGACGATTTTACTTATACTATTGACGCTACCTATTTCGTAAAAAATTCCAACAAATTATTAACAAAAATCAATTTATTTGACAATTTATCGGTCTCAAAATTTATTAACCTGTTAGCAAAGGACCTTCACTTATGATTTAACAAGTTACCAGTCTACTTTGCATGTTTTTTTGTTTATAATAACGCCGATGTCGAGAAAGTCGATTCATTCACGGTATTTTCCCATCAATTTTCTACCGGGGTGGTAATTGATATGACAGTGGACAAATATGAAGAGAAAAATCGTGTGTAATATATACCAGTAATATGCAGTCTTGAGTATAAGATGGATGCAGAAGAAAAAAGCTAAAACTATTTTTCTACAGATAGAAAATTTCGATGCTTTACAATTATAAGGTACAATTATTGTGCTGTAATTAAGGACAAATTTGTAAACAGACCACGTCATTATAATCTTAGATAACAGAGACCTACTGTTGAACGAACAGTTGCTCAAATTACGACTTTTTCGCTGCTATGAATAGAATAATTAGAAATTGAAATAAATTATCGCAATATATTGTTAATAGCTCTATAGCTATGTTTAAAAGAAAGCATTGATGAACATGCATATCGCTATGCGTCAATTTATCAATATGTCATTTTTCATAATGAATAAATAAATAAGGTCACAATGTCAGATTTAATTAATGTATAACAAAATTAACACACTACGCCATCTCTTTTACTAGTGCGGAACTTCATTTCCAAAAAAAATTAAATAATTATTTTTTCCGCGCACGGATCACTGTAAACTCTATATAGGCACAGAATATCAAGGGTACATAAGTATCCCATCACACAATTACAAAAAGTATAATCGAGCTAACAAGAACAGTTGACGCGTGCAAAATGTTAATTTCCTGCCGGTACGAAGGCATATCAAAGTACAACCACGTTTATATTCTCGAACCCCCTCGTCGCTGTCATAAAAAAAAAAGTGCCGAAAAAGCCGAGTCCTGAAAAGTACAGTACTCTCGAGGCGTTAAAGTCATGCCACAGCTAACAAGCATTCTTTCTCTTGGATTTTTTTTTTCGACGCGCCCGAAAGGAAGGCGGCCATTTTTTGGCCTTTAATCTTCCTTTATTTTGCACCCTTCTCGGGGCGCTCGCTCGCTCACGGCTCGTAATTTAGCCTTGAGCGTTTATGGCATTGTTGTGCGCGAGCGAGTATACGCGGCGTCTTATAAAACCAATTTCGCGGGTATTATGCAAGCTGTCAGTCTCATGGCAAAGTTATGGCGTCGTTGCCCGCAGCGCAAACATGCATTACCGCCTCGCGGAAAATAACACCGCCGAGCGCGCTCTCTTTCTACTCTCTCACTCGAGTGTTCCCTCCTGGAAGCGACTTCTCATTTTAATTTCGAATTAATCGCGCGAGGATTCTCTTTATTTACCTTGTTTTTTATGCAAAAGAGAGATGTATATCGCTTTCACGTATAATATGTGCTTTAGAAATTTAGAACTGTAGTATACCTCTCGTTGTATATTTTTTTTTGTCTTGTTCTCGACGAGGATCCGACGTCACATTAATATCCTATCTATTTTAATTTTAAATCCTCGAGGGTAGGGAAGCGAAATACAGCCGAGCTTAAAAATTTTCAAATTTATCGTTACGCGTAGACACTTGTCGCTCGCGGAGTTTGCTTATAATAGAGCGAGGGTTCCGCCGCGCCGCGAGACTTAATTTTTATTAAAAGCCATTGCCATTCTTCATGCGCATAATTTTCCCGACGCGATATATTTTCTCCGCGAGTTAATGTTTAAGTGTGTTGCCGCTGTCGTGATTGCGCCTTTGGAAGAGGAAAGAAAAAAAAAAGAGCTTATTACAGCCTGGTAATTTAAGGCGGAATCGTTTATAACATCGCCCTCGTAAATTGTTCGGCTTGAAAAGTATATAGCACGATTATAAGAATAATGCAGTATATCTAGAATAGATATACCGCGAGATTGGCGCGAACAATGGACGTTATTATATATCGGTTAAGTTTTTACCGACTCCGCGTGTTTTATGAAATGAATTAAACATGCGCGGTCTTTCAATCACTGCCAATTAGATTTCCCGTTACACACTTGTCCGCCTTATTTTTCGTCTATATATATGAACGGGCCGAGCAGAAAGCGAACACCTTGTTTACCCTTCAGCCTCGAGGTAAAAACTCTTAATCTTCGTTTAAGCTAACGTACAGCTCCCTCAAAAACATTCGCCACGGGGGCGTAGCTGTCGCGTGTGTGAGAGAGTAACTGCAGCATGCGATATCAAAAAGTAATTAATCGCAGCGCGCGCGCAGCTCTCCGTGCAAGCGTATAAATCTCGGTTGCTGTTTGGCCATTAAAAAAAGGAGAAACGAACGCCGCGCCGCCACCCACGATCGATTTCGTATACATACATATATGTACCCGGCTTTCGTTTGATCCATCGCGTGATGCCGCGCCGCGAGAGTGGATTGAATAATTTCTGGGAAAAGCCAACGGCGGCACGCGGGGATTATAATGATGAGCGCGAGTTAAGTGGTTGCAACGCCAATGCGGTGAAGTATTTACAAGCAAGTGAACGTCAGATTCCCTTCTTTCTTCCTCTCATTCTCTCTCTCTCTCTCTGTTTTTATTCTTCTTCGTGCCTCTTTCTCTCTTTAGCCAAAGTGACTGAATGATTTATGACGCGTGCGCGCCTTCGCGTTTATTTATTTACCGCGTGATAAGAGCTTTTCGTATATACAACGATTAGATGCACTAAATGCACGCGTTGCCTTATTCATATCCGAGGATTATACACATACACATGTAATATAGTGATTACTAGACATGTACGTGGCTTTATTTTTTTTACGAGGGAAAATATAATTACAAAAATTACGGAGGTGTATAGAGCGTTCTACTTCTTTTTTAGAATAATTGCCGTTGAAAATGATTTCGTAGAATCGGAACGGCATTTTTTTCCGAGAACGCGGCGATTATCGAATTAATTTTTACACCTATATACGGAAAAGAATGATAATAATTATTGGGTTTCGAAACAATCGGAAAAAGCAGGCGCGTATAAAGGGACGTGTTTACACGCCTCGATAGTTTCACCGCGCGGCCAATCGAAACTAATTGCAAGCTCATTTTTACCCACGGCGATAAAAAAGGAAACGTGCACCCGTGTATATAGTTTCAGCGGAAAAAACTCGTTTGTACGATCGGTCCCGAGATGGTCAAAGCATTATGTGATCAAGTGTATACGTGCACATTTCACGGATTCCCAAGTAAATCAATAGCAGCTAACAACGCGCGCGTGAGAGGTAGAGAGATCCATGAGATATAGTCATCGATGTTCGCAAGCCATATAAAATGCCGATCGAGCAGTAGCAGCTGCATTGGCAAGTCGTGTATATATAAGAGACGCAGCCTTTTACGCATCGATCGATCGCGAGCGAGCTTGTCCCCGCGCCATATAAGAATATATACGCAGGCCATATCCGTTGCTCACTCGCGACACTACATTCAGCTTTATCGGCCGTCGTAATGGTTATGCTCGCGCAACTTTTCCAATCTTATCTTTCTCTCTCTCTCTCTCTCTCTCGGGAGAGAACTGCACTACTACTACTACTACAGTCCAAAGGGAGATTTGTAAGGAGGCATCTCTTGCTGACTGCTGTAAAACGCCCGTCGTCTGCGAAGTGACCGGGGAGTGAGTCGATACGTGCTCGGCATTTACACGTTGACTATCCAGAAAACGTGCTCGAGTGCCAAGCTGATGAGATTACCGCAAAGGCCGATTTCCAATCGATGCTTGTACTATCCGCAGAGCAAAGTCGCCGAGGGAGGGTTAGAGAATGTGTTATTGGGTGGCTTAGCGATTGACCCACCACTGCACGCTCCCGATTGTTGGTCGAGGGAGAGAAAGAGAGAAAAAGAACAAAAAAACACACACACAAGGATTTCAGCCTTGATGGCCCTTTTGCCAAGTGCCAATAGCCAGCTTGTTCGACATTGCCGGCGGATTTCCTGCCGATATCGTTTGAGGGACACTTGTCAATGTGGATTACTTACGCAGAAAGGCTCTTAAAAAGAATCTATAAGAAGGATTTACATAGCATTTAAATGTTTATCGCGATTTCTAGAAAAAAAAAAAATTCAAGTAGTAATAGTCCGATATGGTCAGGCATACGAATCGAATCGCGCGAGCTATTCGCGTTTCCAATAATCGAAAAACAAATATCGAATATAAATAGAAAATTGGTTGTTTTACGATTCGAATAACAGAGTCATCACATCGAGCCAAATCTTCTTGAATTTCACGTGCGCGCGCGCGCGCCACCCTATTCCCAGCAATTTTCTATAGCAGCTATCGCGTGCCTCCGGTAGATAAAGCGGAACGACATCGGGCGTTATCAATCCCATCAGGAGAAGGTGAGGAAGCAAGTCTCTACTAAGCCACGCGATAAAACATCTCTCTACGGCTCGAGTACGGAGTCGAGAGTAGTAGTCAATAAAACAATAAACTCGTCGACACTATATCTACTCGTCATGTTTTATTGCTACGCGATAGTTCATTGTTTTTTTTTTCTGTTAGGTTAACTTCATTGATTGAATTATTTCAGAAAGCGAATGAGTACAGTTGATGAATCACGGATATTATTTCATTTTTCAGAAATCTCCTCGTAAGTAAGATCTGCCTACCAAACTATTTGTTACAATGATGGTACATTATCGTTTGTTTTCGTCAATTATATCCTCCCCAGGCTTTTGCAGAAGCCCATAACCTGTTTCTGCGTGACACTAATCCTAGAATTAAAAGTTATCCCTCGAGACATATCTTCTCGTAACTGCAGATTCATCACTCGCTCGCGAGTATTCAGTGGCTATATAAGATAGTAAGCACGAAAACCACTTACTCCGTCGTCATTTGCATGTGCAATGCGGGGACATCATTCGACACGCGTACGCATAGGCGCAATAATAACATCGCGGGCAAATCTCCCTTTTGGTTGCGGAAAGAAGGCACTGTGCGGCGAGGAACGAGTGGAGTCGAGCTGACGTTGAGCAAAGATTTACGGTCACATACATCCTGCACGAATGGCGGACAGCTTGCGATAATTCAACTCTCTGTAGCGGCGGTGGCGGCCACACCTCGCGGCCACTTCCCGTCCGCACGTGTGCGCCCGGTCGACGAGTTTCCGGCAGCACAAACCGTAATTCTCTTTTCCTCGCAGATTTCTCGCCCCCTCCCCCCATCTCTTTTCCGAACGATTAACTTATGAATAAAAGCTCCGCTATGTACACTTGTATAAGAGATGAAATGCTTCTTGTTTTGCTTGCGTTAATTGAGTGCCTAATGGGAGTGTAATTCAGCTTGGCGCGCGTACTTTATTCGATTGATTCTTCAAATCACTTGAAATTCTTCAATTCATTCATTGTTTCATTTTATTTTGATTTATTGCTGAATTAAAGGTACATCGGTGAAGTTGGATGAATAATCTAAATTTGGTACTTCAGAAGGTGCTAAATAGATGGCGGTTCAGTAATCGTTCAGTACATAAAAAAGTAAGGGACACTATTATAAACTTTGTTTTAGAAAACTGTATATTATATATATATTATACTATCTTTTTCAAATTAACAATTACATGAGCAGTGTGAAGCATTTAAACCAGCCACGTGGGCGTTTATGGCCTGGACTTAGAATTTATTTTCATAGAGGAATATGTAAGCAAATTTCGACACCTTGTTGTTTGGAATGGACATCGTTATTAGTGTGAAATTGAAAATGAACATTCAGTATTACACATTTTCTTACGTACAAAAAAAAATTTTGTCATAAGTTAAGTTAAACTTTCCAATAAGGTAGGTGTACCTAATACCGCCATGTACCTTATACCGCCACTTTCTGGTATTTCATACACGGTACGGCGCGATGGCATTATATTTATACTGTTAAGTAATGAAAGTTCCAATGATTTAAATCATCTCCGAATACGAAATTCGCTTTATGCGAGCTGTTTTATGCTCTGGATGCGCACATTTTCCAATTCTCTAAATTTCATGTTGACGTATACCTGCCATTTAAGCTAGCTTAATATATCTGAGCATAAAACTGCGACACACTATTCGATTTGTCTTCATTTACTCTTTCAAAAGCGCTTATCAGAAATTTTTTTAGTGCATAAATAAGCCAAATGCTGCGCCAGTTACTATTTTCATTCGAGTGAAGCTAATACCGCCACTTTTGAAAATCCTATATAAATGATGGGTAAAAATTCCATCGCAATTTTTTCTTGAATGTTTTTCATTTAGTTGTTGAAATACAGATAGATAAATGTAAAAGAAAGTCGAAAAAAATCCATTTCGACCAATTATCAACATATAACGGTTAATTTCTAGTTTATTTTTAGATCCAATATTTATTAATAATTAAGACATTGCCATATAATTTATCATATGAAAATAGCATGTCTTCATAATAAATGGAACTTTTTTTTCAGTATCAAACATTATTTTCATCTGTCAAATTACTTTTTTTCTTAAAGTGGCGATATTAGGTACACTCACTTTTGTACACCAAAAATAAGAGTCTTTTTTCAAAGTGTAATATCTTGGATTAAATATCATCAAACTGATCGTGCGATGCATCATTTTGAAGGGCAAACGGGAAACTTTCAAATGATGCCACGTAAGTTAAAAAATTCGCTCGCGGTAAAAAGTTATGACTGTTTGAAATCTTAGTGGGGCTATAAGGTACTCTTACCTTATATAGCTCTAATATTCTATTTAATATATATCGCTTCTAATATTAACTCAGAAGCACACGATACATCATGATCCACTTACTGAGCAACGAAGCAAACAATATTTTTTCTACCCGCAGCAACGCACAGCTGAAAATAAAAAGAAAGATATAGTTCTCTCTCCGCGGAGCTTGCAGGCGCGTGACAACGGCTCTCGGGCGATTTATTCGCGAGTAAAAGAGCTCTTCGGCCACAAAAATTTACGGAGTCATGCGCGGAAGTCGGGTAGAATGGGGGGTGAAAGGGGGAGGGGGAGGCCCGAAAAGACGTTCATAACGGGATATATCGTGTACAAGCGTTCGCTCGCTCGCGTTTATAACCGCGGATATAAATTCTCCGATATTCGAGTGTGAGAGAGAGAGAGCGAGCGAGGCCGTGTCGTTTGAAATGGGGCAGTTTTGCTGGGGACCTAATGGTTATTGCCTTTTCTCGGGGGGGTTCGCCGACATATTGCGTTCCATCCAGTGCAATGTGCGCTACCGATATATCAGCAGCCGCACACCAACCAACCTCGCTCCTTCGTTCGCCACTTTTCCTCGCTCTAAATTTTCTCCACCGTCTCCTCGTCGTCGTCGTCGTCGTCGTCGTCGTCGTCGTCGTCGTCGACGCTGCTGTAGCTGCTTTGGTCTGCAAGCGACAGCTTAGCTACGCGAGGATATACCTAGCCCCCTCGACTTTCTTCGCTTGTTCTCTCTCTCTTTTTTTTATTTTATTTTTTTTTTCTTGGTAAAATGAACGAGCGTGTCGTTGTGGGGAAAAACGCTCGACCTATCGGAATTCATCGGGGACTTTTTGAACGTTTTTACTGCGTCGATAGAGATTTTTCATGGTATTGACTTGAAATCGATTTTCCATTGATGAGCTGAGTGACAGTATTATAATATCAAATCAAGTATCACAACAATAAAAATAAACCTTCATATCTAAAGTTAATGATGGTGCTATTTTAACTTTTACACAAACGTGATCAACGCAATTAAATAATTAATTTCGATTCGATAACCCACGTAACAATGATCACGTGCCGCGTAATCACGTCAAATGTACGCGTTAAACGCAAGCATGACTTTACCGCGAGCGGGGTATAATACGATCTGTAGCTTTTCTATTACCATCAATTCAATGAACCTAAACCTCTCACTAGCTCGCCACTTAGCTCGTGAACTCGAAGATGCTATCAAGCTTAACTCCTCGTCCACTCTGATCAAGTCTAATCCCATTACACTGAAGCCTCTCTCTCTCTTTCTCTCGCTCGTATCCCGCAAAGCTTAAGAATCGTTGGCGCGTGCACACAGTGAGTATATCGGGAAAAAAGCGTGCAATTTCGCGTAATCTATAACAAGCGCGCGTATGTGTGTGTGTGTGTGTGTGTGTGTGTGTGTGTGTGTGTGTGTGTGTGTGCGCGCGGATTGCGCTGAAAATTAGAGGTTAGCGCCGCCGAGAGAGAGAATCGAAGAAGCGTTGCGGAAATTGCTTTTTCCCCCCGTCTATAAGGTGACCATTATCACGCACCATCTTGCTCGAATGTGTCCGGCCATAGCAGTATAGTGGTCTCAGCCACATACGTATACGAGATTGTAACTTTTTTTTCTCCTTTGCTTTCGTTTCCGGCGCGTGCTGCTGACCTTTTCTCCTCACTTTCTTATACTTCTTCTTCTTCTTTTTCTTTTTTTTCGTCGTTGCACATACACTTGCTATTGTAGGAAGAGGATATTGCACGATTCTGTCTCTCTCTCTTACTGGCGCGCGTATGGAGGTAAAGGACAACGTAATGGGACAACTCTGCCAAATTATGCCATTTATTTAATTTCTTGGAACGACGACTTTTCTGCGCGCGCTCGCTATACACACGTATGCGCTAGCGGGTTATATGCCGGAAAGAAAAAGAGAGAAAGCATTTTTCGGCAAAATATTGCCGATATATACGAGGAGTATCGCGCCAAAGCGACTTTACACCGCTGTCTCGACGTTTTGTCCTTGCCGGCAATTCGAGCGTGCGAGAGTTTACTTCGGAGTTTCCTGTGTAAGGTTTCTCGACTTTTAGAATGACATCGACTTTTTACTTCCGTTATATTTACACCATAAAAAAAATCGTGCAGTAATTACAATTTGGATCCTGAACGTTACAGTTATCCGAGCTACATATTTCACACGAGTGCGGTTACAAGCCTGAATAGTCATACGTAACAGATTACCCGAATCTTCAAAGCGCCCTAAATCACAGAAGGCGATCATCGTATAAAAGACATTCATTCGAATAAATAAAGCATAAATCAGTGCGAGAAACGAGCTCAAGCAAATTAATCGACGCTGTATAGCATTGGCGCATAGAAGCTCTTCCCACCACCCCTAATCGTGTCCCCATATACGAAGTTGACACGTAATAATACCACGCCGCACACAAATGTAAATCAAAGAGCCTTTTGAAAAATGTCCCGCGAGCGCGTGACAAATTAACGAAAATGGAACACACTGTATTGCACAAATAGACGGGCGAAAGAAAATACGAATTACACGGAACGAATTGACCCCTAAAAATTTTTTTTTTTTCGATATCATTCAAATCGGTAATTTATTGAGCTTGGCGAACATCTGCGGCATAGTTGCTGTTTTTTTTTTCTTTATTTCGCTGAGGGACATATCCCTGTATGAGTAATGAAGAGCTGACAGAGATGAAGTGGCCACCCTTATTCGCGTGTCACGAGTAGGACGAGCGAGCGACGACGACGACGACGACGAGAGTGAGTATATATAGCCACGTATTTGTCACTCGACGCGTCGCCGCTGCCGCCGCTCGCACAGCAAGCAGCCTTCCCAGAATAATATCCTCGTGTGTCTCTATTGTCGACCGCCACAGCACACTACACGTATATATATATCTCTTGCCGAGCCAGCAAAAAGGTAGTGTCTTTAAAAAAAAAAGAAGCATAAATGATTAATCACACGAAGCAGCGCTGACAATGGCCGCTGGGATTACAACGTTTCCAGCGATGAATTACCTTTATGGACTCCCTGTATAGGTATGTGCGTGCGTGTGTTATGCGGACGCTTGCTTCAGTACTTTAATTTGACACACTGACTTTGCTAAATTATTCAACCCAAATTTTTCATTTTCTTCGCAGAGTGAAAGAGAGAGAGAGAATGAGGGGATAATAAATTGCTTATAGATGATTCGATGCTTTTTCTTTTAGTAGTACACATTTGAATAATATTTTCGCTTTTTTTTTTGCTGACGTTACATACTTTTTCACGGTAAACAAATGTTGCGAATTCACGACACATTTCATTTTTTTGTTTCCTCTTATTTCTTTATCATCGTCAAGACAAACGATGATCGCCAGAGAGAAAAGTAAAGGCCGCGTAACCGCCAAACGTATTTTCCTTAGTTAAATTACAAAGCTCGCGCAGAGACGAGAGACACACGAGACCGAGGCGCGTCTGTCAAGTAACAAATAATCATCGTATGCGTCAAGTTGAAAGGCACATTTCGTTCCACTTTCACGGCTGTCCGTTTCGGCTGCGCAGCGCAGAAAGTGAGTTGGCGGGCGGGCGGGCGCGCGCGAGAGAGGTGCTGTCATCGTTTGAAACCGAAAACCCATGTGCACGAAGCCGAATATAACTCTCTCGTCCGCGGGTTCGCTCATCTGCATACACACTGCAGGCTCGCTCGCTCTCTCGCTCGTCCCTTTAAAATGAAGCACTCAATCACTAGTGAGAGGGAGAGAGAGAGGGAGGGAGGGAGAGAGAGAGAGAGTATGGGGCTTTGAGGCAATCACTTCTCGTTAGGTTGCGTGAGCGATGCAAATTGCTGGACACATTGGGATACGTTCATTAGCACGGCTGATATTCACATTGACGTAGGAGGGAGAACGAGAGAGAGAGAGAGAGAGAGAGAGAGAGAGAGAGAAATATACTTCTCTCCCTCCTGCTGGTGTGTGTGTGTGTGTGTGTGGCTTTAGCGTGGCGCCGTCGATGAGAAACAGACGGGCTGTCGGCTTCGATGCACCGTTTATTTGTTAAGTTTACAACGCGCGGCCTGTCGATGTGCTCTGCTGGCGAGTGACGCGAACGCGCTATACGCACGGGGATATTGTTGCTGTCTGCCATGCCACATCAAACGGTTTATAATGCCGCTGCCGCCAACGCGAATATCGTCTACTGCAATGCGCGCATAGTCCGCTGGATTTACGCGCTCGACGTTATTTATTGACGTCTGCTACTGCTGTTGCTGCTGCTGATGCTGATGCTGCTCTGCCGCTGCCTGTTCTGAAGTTCCGTTATTGATGGTGCAGCGTTCGTAGGATGGAAAGCTCGCTGTGCTTTGATTGTTGATAAAAACTGTAGAATTGTATTTAGATTTGAAGGCTTTTGGGTGAATTGAAAAATTATTGTGAGTTGGATTTGTTAAGTATCATGATTTTTTGTTAGAATCCTGAGTGACTTTTCGTATGTAAGACTTTAACAATAAATAAAAAAATAATTATAAGCGAGCGTTGGAGCGTGATTTGATATAATTGGATTACATATGAATATCTTAGCTTTGTTATATTTAAATTCATGAAAAGCATTTTGAATAGCAGAATAATTTTTGAATAAATTTTAGTTGACTTCGCATATAGTAGATTTCACTTCATGCCTCATGTGAGTAAAATCTATTCTGTTATTACATTTATAGTTAGATTTAGCTTTTATTGATGAATTCGATCACGTACTTACTTTTGACGTACGTGTGGTTTCCAGTCATCTTCCTCGGAATTCAACCTCGGAATTCAACCACAACTTCCAAATCGAAATAACAATAAGTTAATTAAAATTAGCGAATTGTGAAATGTATCAACGGATAGATCTTATTCTTTTCCATACTTTCGTGCCTATCGCGTTTTGTTTACATTATCTAGATAAGCGTCATTTGCGTTCGAAATTTAATCCGGTTTGTGGTTGAATCTCCAGTGTAGCGGAGCCAATATGGTTGTTGAATTTCTTTACTTTTCGATACATCAATATTTATCTAGCTACATCATTAATATTTTACTAATCGTAACACATCATGATCAATGATTCAATATTAATAAAAAAAGCTTTCTCACAATTTCAATTAGACTTTGACAAAGGGTACATTCAATTTTTAAACAATTAATACTCAGATATCTCAAAAGACCCTACACTAAAAAGAAATATATAAAAGATACGAATCAAATCGTGAAGATCGCGACAGAAAAAAAAAGAAAGAACGGATAATCACAAAAGCCTTTGGCAAAACTGCAATAAATATCGTTGGCGAGCATCCATCCGTGCGACAAGCTTGCGCGCGAGAAAGAGGCGGCGGCATCGACAAAGGGGTCAAGCTGCGAGTAGTCCCATTTGTCATTTCGGTAGCAGCGCCGTTGCAATAAAAAATAAAAAAAAAAAGAAAAAGAGAGAAGAGTGCTTCTCTTCGAGGTGGCGCGCCATTAGCCCCTGCAAAAGAGAGGGGAGATGCGAAAGTAGTATTGTCAGGGACGTGTGTAAAGAGTTGCTTCCCCGCTGCGAGATTCCAGATAGGGTTAATGACGCAGCTCGACAATAAGACGGCGTTATTTACGCTCCACTCGTTACTCTCGCTCTCGCTCGCGAGGTATATATACGAGGGATATAAACGGACTTTACTTCATTACCACGTTGAAAGCCACCCCGTGGCTTTTATTGCGGCTACCGAGGCCGATTATGTTTTTCGTTTAATGATCCTCTAAGGGGACCTGACACACGCTTCACTGGGCGAGACAGAGAGAGAGAGAGAGAGAGAGAGAGAGAGAGAGAGAGAGAGAGAGAGAGAGAAAGAGAAAGAGAGCTGCTCTTGCACACATTTGCTAATGGCGTCATTCAAAATTTCAGTAATATTGAGCTCTCATCTCTCGAGAGATGGTTTATTCGATCGTTGAAAGCTCCGCAACACGTGCTGCAGTTCGAACAGCAGTAGTTTTAATTAGAAATAAAGAGATAGATGGGGGCTCGTTGAAGTTTGTGAGAACAAAAAAAATGATGATACTCGAGCGTTAATGGCCGGACGATTCAATTATACGAAGACAGATATATACAAATCGCTCTTTGTCTCTCTCTCTCTCTCTCTTTCTCTCAAGCCGTTCATTAAATCAGCGTGAAAAACGCGCGAATCAAATGAATTCTTGAGAGCAGCCGGTTTCCTTTCCCAATCAATCCGAAGCATCTGCTACAAAACGCCCGCGCTAGCCGATTCATTAAGGGAGAGAGAAAGACAGAGAGACAATTCAAGCCTCCCTTCTTGAAGTGTTGTCGCTCGGGCGTGGCGTTACTTTTCCAATCTGCTCGGCGACTTTTCGCGAAGAATCAGAGGGCGTGAACGTGATTAACGTTGGCAGAGCAAGAGCAACGCCCACAATTTCTCTTCGATTCTTTTAATAAAGCTCAGCGAGCGAGAGAAAGAAAGAGAAAGAGAGAGAAAGAGAGAAAGAGAGAGAGCAACCCCCGATTAACGAGCTGCACGTTTCTAGCAGGACGTGAAAAGACAAGTGGCCCGAAAGGGAGGAGTTTTGCCGAGTGAGAGAGATTCTTATGAGTTCCAAAGAGGATTTTTAGGAATATTCTCGAGTGGGACGTCTTTTGCTCGTTTGCGAATTTTCGATAGTTTATCTCTGATTAATAACGTCGAGTTGTGGAAGTTGCTTATATTTGTTGTGACGAAAGAAGGAAATAGTCGAAGGTTCGGTATTATTCGAATTATAACTTGCATATTGCGAACTATAAGTAATTATTTCTTCTGATTTAGAAATTAAACTTCTGCTTTCAAATTGATTTATGTATTCATATACATATGTTATTTATTAAATAAAATTACCATTTAGTTTTCAAGCGTTTTATTGTAGGTATTTATCAATTTTTTATTATATCTTTGCAAAGATGACAATGAACTGGTTTTATCAAATTGATGAATCTTAATTTTTATAAAATTGCTTTGTTTATACAAAAATTAGTTCGCTTCATACATTACAGATGGAATTAATGGTTTGCAATCGTTATTAGAAAATTGTATTTTGAAATAATAAGTAGTTAATATAAATTATTCTTGCTTCAAATAATCTCGAAAAGCTTACGTGAATTATTCGATGGAGGCTGGCGACGTTGTTTCAAATGAACAATTTTGAATTGGATATACTATCACATACAATAGATTATGAATCAGATGAACACCAATATGTATATAGCTGATATTTTAATTTTTATCAAATTATACTCAACTTACGTATATGGAGCTGAATAACAATCAGCTTCACCAATAAGTATCAAGCACGGGCCAAAAAACTTTATCAACTTGGAAAATCGGGTAGAGAGAGGGGATCGGAAAAACTGCTCCATCGTCGCGGTTGAAGATAAAGACGTGGCCCGAGGGAGCACTAAACAGAATTAGTGGCTGATTCCCGTTTGAGAAGAGAAAGACGTAAATTTTCCCGAGGAAAACGTGACCTCGGTGGGTACTTCCGACACGTTTTTTTTTTTTTGGTCTTTTCTCTCCCGACTTTCTTATACATATTCCGACGTTATACAAGCCAAACGAGTCTCGCACGCGGCTTTTATCTTAAGTCCCTTATTTTTAGATTATATACCCTCTGCCCGTGTGCGCCACACCGACGACGACGACGACCTGAAATATTGCGGATTAATTTAATCTTGAATTTTCATAAATTCACGAGAGCTCCTAAAATTATGGTGGAAATAGTTTGGGGGCGCTTTTTTTCGGAGGAAATGGAGATTTACGAGCATTGGCTTATAACGTTAACTGTATTTTACGAGAGAATTTTTTTTCAGCGAGTCTTCACAATTAAGTATTAGAACGAACGACGATGGAATCTGAGTATCGAATTAAATAATCGTTTGTGTCGGATAATTTTTAATTGCTGATTTTACAAAAACAGCGTTCCGTTCATGCTCGTTTTAAGCATAACTCATTTTACGGCATAACACTCAAAAATAAGTAAATATATCAGAAGAACCATTTAAAATCTATATTCATTTTAAAGTGACATCTACATCTCTTCATTAGAAATATCTCGATGGCCATACATTTCGCCTACATGCATATGAATAAATAGCGCACAACACATTGCATGTTAAGGGGTTCTTGTCCCTTGTTAACACAGCCCCAATACAAATGACGCCGGTCAACAAATGAAACACTGACCATATACTGGTGGCTCACCCAACACACACACACATACACACACACACACACACACATACACACAAACACACGATCGCGCGCATATTAAGCTCATAATCATCGTAAAACACGCAAACACGCTTTCTCTCGAGCGAATTCGAGCGCGGGGTGTAGGTTAATGCCATTCATTGGAATCGCGTTATCTTCTCATCGAAACAGTTACCCGCGCAGAACTAGAAACGGTGTACACTCATACGCATACACACACACACACACACACACACACACACACATCGTGCACGCGGCGAGCGATTAAATTCGAAAGCGTATTTCCCCAACGTGTTGTCGCTTGCGCGCCAATTTGTAGGACCTCCCCAAGCGGCTGTTACCTGTTAACCGAAATTAATCCCCGTGCCGAAAGCACAAGCGATAAGCTCGCAACTATGTATAGAGGTATATGTATATACATACGCGGCGATAAGGATGAATATATATACGCAATGCCTTGAGAGAGAGAGAGAGAGAGAGAGAGAGAGAGAGAGAGAGAGAGTTTCTGCACCTCTGCGTTTCCGCTATTTGCTACAGCGGTCCTTTTCCGAATCTTACCCGTTAAGGAGGATGTTTAATCAGGATCGGCGCGATTTTAATTAGAATAAACTGGATTTGTGGCCGGAGGGTTACTCTGGTGCTGCTACTGCTACTCTGCTCAGTGCTCTGCTGCGAATCTTAATTACCATTGAATTTATTGCATGGCAGATTCTCACTTTGTGGTTGAAGTCATTTATGGCTCTGTTTAATGAATATCATTTGAAATAATAATTATCATTACTTTAATTTATACGTTATGTTCAACTAACTTTATGCATATGAGAATTTCCTTAAACTATGAATTGAAGTGATTTTAATTTGAAATATACAGTTGCTATTTAGCATAAATAATAAAAGTATTTCTTTAGAATGGATAGTCGAACTCTGCATTCGATAAACAAGCTAAATTGATCAATATAGTTTAATCGAAAATCATATAATAACATAATGAGCATCTTCAAATATATTTTGTAAAGTACTCCAACTTTCTCTATAGAAATAAAAAAACTGAATGATATTCATGTATTCAACAATTTCACATATATAATTAGAAAATATTAAAACTTATTTGATTTTTCAGTTCTTAAGAATTCATTTGTTTTTTACGAATAGTCAACATAAGTTTAGCATTAGTAAACTTCTATCAGAATGAACATTTATATGAAAGTCAACATTCTTGAATAATTATGAAAGCTTCGCTATCATTTTTCAATTATCATGCACGATACCGGCTTCCTTCGTATCTAAGTAAAAATTACAGGCCATCTTCCGTCGAACATGAGAAGTCGATTTCGCTATCACAGTGACAAATATCGCATCTCAATTAATATTAACCAAAAATAACGCTGCCACCACGTTCGTTAAGAATCTAATTAGTTCTTTACCAAAAAAAAAAAAGAGAAAAGAGAAAGAAGAAGTTGCAGCGTCCAGCAGCAGCAGCAGCAGCAGTCGTCAAAAGCGGTAGTTGGGACTGTAGCTGTCGTCCTCGTCAAAATGGCACGTCGCGCGATTAATGAGCGACGGAGTAGCTCTCGCTCGCTCGACGACGGCGTAAATTCACGTCGGACTCGGAGCGAGCCGGGCGTCGAGTGATTAATGCGCGCAGCTCGTCGCCCGGCCTGTCGGGACATCTGTGTTAATGGTGACGGATGGCCGCGGCTAATGGTGTCAGCGCGCGATGCTCGTACATACACACACACACACACACACACACACACACACACACACACACACACACACACACACACACACACACACACA
>JAWWMK010000021.1:4303943-4320022 GCA_035047105.1 Galeopsomyia nigrocyanea | reverse complement strand
ACACACACACACACACACACACACACACACACACACACACACACACACACACACACACACACACACACACACATATGTATATATATGTATATAGCTCTTGGCATCTCTCAACCATCGCTACTGCTAATTACTTATTAATGCATGCGAGTCACGCTTTGCGCGCCGTACTACTAACGAGCCCTTTTAACGTCTCTCCGTTTGCCTTTGACGTTGCTCCTTTGCTTTACACATTGCCACTTTTCTTTTCGTATATATTCCATCCTTCGAAATATTTTACAGCGCATGAGCTCGTTCACGGATTTAATTTTATGTAGCATGCTCTGAGGAGATTTTTTTTCATTTAGAATCGTAACGATTTTACTTTTGGTTTTATTTATGCTTGACTAATAAGTTTATTGTTGGCTAAAAATTAATCATTGTAAAATCTCAATGTTTTTTTTACATTTCTATTTGAAATTTACTTAAAACTGAGAGTGAAAATTTCCCATTAATAAATAATTGTTTAAGTCTAATCCGAAAAAATTGATTTCACGGATGCAATAACAACATGACAGATGAATTTTCTAAAAAAAGTATATAGAAAATTAGACTTTCTCGTTGAAACAAACCATCGGTCATCGAATAATTTCCGTAGTGCATTTGTAATACGCACATGAATGCATAAGCGATAATTATCGAAAGAATATATTACATGCAAATTCTCTCCCGTATCATTCGCCAAAGGCAATATTCCAACGAAAAAGGTAATTAAAAGAAAATTGGATTCGGCTATTTTTCATACGCGTGGCGATTTCGCGCGTGGAATTTGTATTTAATGAATTCGAGATGTGGCAGGCTTCCGCGGAAAATTGCTAAATCCAATCAATTATTAAAAAAAAGAGAGGAAAAATTTTATGTACCGCAACGCTGGCGGTATGCTATCGCCAGTACAGAATATAGCTTTTCATAACGGTTTAATGTTTCCCAATGATATAACATTATCGCGTCGTAATTTCATTTTAATAATTACCAATACACGCTGCAAGCATAAAAGCGCCGCTCTCGCGCGCGTCCACAACGCCATAATATCGTAACACAACAAAAAAGCTTAAATATAATTTTTCATATTAATAACCGCGTGCTTGTGGCATATATCCGCATTGTTAGCGAGAATCTCGTAGGCGGTTGGCGATTATCATCATTCATTCAAATCCCCGACATATGAGTTGCCTACGCAGAGGCGGAGAGCGAGAGAGAGAGAGAGAGAGAGAGAGAGAGAGAGAGAGAGAGAGAGAGAGAGAGAGAGAGAAAGTCAAATCGCAATCCGGCGTGCAAAGCGAGTGCATCTGTTATCGGCCGCTTAACGGCCAGTTAGCGTTTGCTTAATATCGCGCGATATTGCCAACGGGCTCCTCCATTATCCCCGTCGCGGATTTTCCTCGACGCCTTGGCTCTGCCCGATAAACCACCGCCTAATGCGTTTGTGTTTGTGCTGTATGCATGAGGCGCAAAGGATTATAGGTGCCGAGAAAGAGAGAAAGATTAGACTGAAGAAAATGAGATGCAGGTTAATGACCAAGAGGAAGTAAGTTTTTGAGAAATTCTGCATTTCAGAGTACGTTGAACGTTTTTCGGATCGGATATTTAATTTTTTATCTTTTTATTTTCGTCAGCTCGTTTCCGATAATAAAAACAGCGATATTTTCTGCCAAAGTGCGCGTGCCTGATGAAAGAAAAAAAATGCGCTCGTCTCATAGAATTCATTTATTTTACATCGATATCATGGAAGCTCGCCAAATTGATTGATTTCGTGATTAATTGCAGAGTGCAGTTTTACGATCGCGTCAAAGTAATTTTTACCTTTGAAAGGCGCGCGCGCGCCCGCTCACTGCCTGGTAATGGCATAAAATATCATACACGCGTGGAAATGTTGCAACGAAGAATCCATTAATTTTTATTCTTTCAATCAATAATAACGAACGCTTGATGCTCACGGGGCCGCTAAGCGAGATTAATTACCACAGTAAAAGTTTCGTTTTGCGCGGTGATGAGAAAAAAAAAGAAGAACAAATTGTGTAAAAACGGCAACTCGAATGCAACGCGAGTAAAGGTAAAATTACAGCGACGTGCTAAATTGACAGCAGCGAATAAATCGACGGCAATATACCTTACGCGCGCGCTCCGATGCTTTCAAAGAGTAGCTTTCAATAAAAATGCATTGGAGTTAGTTCTACGCGTTCAAGTGATAATACGGCTCTTTTCTTATTCTTCTTCTTCTCTTTTTCTCCCGATCAGTCAATTCGAATGATAACTTTATTCTGCCAGTTATGTACCGCGTGAAAAATAAGAAGGTCATTTGGAGAGAAAAAGAAAACGAATACTTCTCTACTCCGTATTCCAAAATGAAGGCGAGGAGATCCATTAAGCGACAGCTGATATGTCGTCATATCGACGAGAAAAAGGCAGCCAATCTTGGGCCCCCCTTAACGAGCTTACCGGAAAACGCTTTTATCCAGAGCTCCCCGAGTTGACAAATAGCCGTCATAGAGGAGGAAAATAGACGTTTTCAGAGGAAGTCGATTTTCTTGAGAACAGTTTCGCACAGCTGGTTATTGTCATTCATTGGGACGAGCACGCTATAGATCTATTCGACGGTTGGACGATAAAAGGGACACGTCCAATTTTTGATTGCCATATAGCTGTTTCACTGAGTTTCACATTTCCATAGTTTCTCTATTTGAATGCATATTAGTTTTGGTTTATAATGAGATTTTTGTTGAATTGTAACTCAATACAATGTGGGTGCGTTCGCTATTTGTTCGCCTACTTGATGCTGAAATATGTTTATTTGCTTATGCAGGTCTACTTGAATATAAAATTGCAATATATTCTTCAAATTTTCAGTAGATTATGTAATTTTCATAAGATATTATGAAGAGATAAAAAAGCTTTGGTAACTATTTTGAAATCTAATTAAGAGTATTTAACAATGATTCGGTATGCCTCGTCTACAACAGATGTCAGTCTAAACATTGAATTAAAATTCATCGATACTAATATAAACGTCCAAGAAAATGTATTATTTTCTGGTAAGCTAATTGTCATTCGAGTAAAAATTATTCATTGTTGAATATTTTACGTTAACGAAACACTAAAATAAAATTAAAATCAATAGCATTTTATTTACATGCAGAAGTGGTGAAATCAATTTTGAAGAAAAAAAAATCAATTACATTCAGTAGGAAGAGCGAGTGCTCACGAGGCGTGTAACCAAGTGTCGTGAAATCTCTTTTGGGCTGTCGTGAAGTATCTCGGTAGCAAAGAGAGGGAGGGAGAGAGAGAGAGAGGGGGGGGGGAACCTCCGAGAGCGAGGTGATAAATTATTCGTGGGAAAAGACGTGAAAGAGCTGCTACGTCCCGTGTGCGGAGAAAAGGAGAGGGAAAAAGAGCATTTGACTTTTGCGCGAGCTGCAGGATGTACGCGAAACTTCTTGATCCTCGAGGATCTTTTCTCTCTTGGAGTGTTACTAATGTAGCTAGGGCACGCGGGCTATACGAGCGTTATGAGGCTTAACGAGACTTAACGCCGACTCGATTTGCCCGCGACTTGATTTAGACGAATTGCCACGGCCCAGTTTTAGTCTGTTGACTTTGCCCGATGTGTATCTTGTTGAGGAGTTCTCGCTGCAGCTCGTTTGCCTAATTATTGTGAATTTCATTTACGTCTCTTGAAGAAAAATAAAATTAATTGTTCGCAATTAGTAAAATTCTTGCGTGACGTTATTGAATTGTTATGATTTTTTTAACATACTACATTGGATAAATTACTAACAATAGATTGCACAAGTATTGACTTTCGCTCAGCTATAATAGACGTTTGATTGTCGCGAATTGGAAATGCAAAGTTTGCCGCGTAGCCGAGTAATTTATTCAAGAAATTAAATTTTCAATTGGTACATCTGCAGTTTGTTGTTTGCCAATTCGCGTCGAAATGTCGCTCCGAACTAACTTTTATTGATTTTATTTATAGATCTCTTGAGTAATAATCTCTTGAGAACAACTCGACTTTATTGACAAAACCCAATACGTAACCGAATTGTTGATATAAATGATTTCCAACATCGTCAACAAATTTTTATTTGAAATCCATCAAACAGCTGAAGACTATATAGCGAGATCGCTAATAACTTTCGGTCCATTAGTTCTCGCATCCTGGCATTTTCCGGGCGGTCGAACCTTGACAGACCGATTACAGCTTCCCGTCTTCATCCTCTCTGTGCTCCTCTGTGACGAAGCGTATGTTCGCTTGGGGGCAACCGAGTGATCCGATTAGAGTCGAAGCTGCAGTGCGCCAAAGCGAGGCTATCTCCGCGCGCACACGGTAGTGAAATAATCAGCCGAATGAAGTTGGTCAGGCGCCCCGCGACGTCAACTGCACAAAAGACTCGCGGAACTTTCAAGACTCGGTGCAGGTGGATCTATTGAGAAAACTATTCCCGCTACAGATATATATAGCTCTTTGAGGTAATTGTTTGCGCGGTCTTGAAAGCTTTTGCATACTTGACGCACGATGAACTATCGCATTACAAACATTTTTTTTATTACTCAAGCATTGACAAGTGAATATTAAAATTAAAAACCAAACCAGAACTAATACCTCGTAAATTAAAGCTGATTACCAGCGGTAAAGCTGTCGAGTTGAAACTATTCGTAATTGCATAATTCATTATCTTCGTAATGCCCAGATTATCCAACTTAGACACAGGTGCAACGAGGAAGTAAAGTTCAGACACTCGTGATTAGAGGGATAAAAGTTTGATGTCCAAAGCAGCCGGCTTACTTTAGACTCCAGCCGCGCCAACATCTCCGAGCGCGCGCAGGCATACGTCAACCTTGTGCACCTTTGCTCCGTACGACTATCGTATCGACACCATAAAGACCGAGCTGGGGATAGACATTGGCGTTAATAATTGAGTGACCCACCGGCCAAGCCGCCCGGCTGTCTGCCGCCGCGCCGCCGCCGCCGACGCCGCCGACGCCGTTGCTATACTACTGGCCGTGTGCTTTAATGTACAACTGACGACTGACGCTTGACGGGCCATTTTTCGTTAATTTGGGGGACGACCGACTTTTTTATTATTCACATCGCCCATTCTCTCTTAGTCGATGTTGCTTGTACTTTGGTTTTCGAACTGGTAATTGATGCTTGTCGATCTATATTGGATTGCGGATTTATAATTGGAATGAGAATCCATGAACTTTCGTTCTATCTATATCCTAATGTATACAGTAGATGGTGATAGAAATTAAAATTTTCAAGTGACTTAATATTAGATTTTCAATTTATCGCTGATCTATTAAACAAATCATGAATTTCGCTAGACGGCAATTTAAAATTAGCAATAAAATTAATGGAGTTATCGAAAATAGTTTTAAAAAATAAAATGATATTTTTATAAATTTATTAAATTTTTTTTATTTAATACGTGATAGAATAATGAAAAGTTCTTCGATCAATAGAATGATACAAAACTTTGTAAAGAAAATCGAAACTTGGCATAGTTACGAAAAAAGTCAATGGATTAAAAATGACTTATAGATTGACGATCACAATTTAATGTTATCAAAAATTAAATTAATATTAATAATGTATATTACATAATGCATCTGATTTTTAATAAATACACTACACGTCTGTACATATAATATGATATTATGTGTTAATGAAAATAAAAACAAAATTACGTAAAATGCGAACGTACTGAATTCAACCTTGCAATTTTCGATTTACTTTTTCAAAAATTTTACTTGTTAGTTCTTCATTTACCAGATATTACTTCTCCTTTACAATTTGTCGTGATTCAACATTTTAAAAAGTGGCAGATCAGGCCGACAAGGCATTTGCAACACACACACACTTAGCTGCAACAGTTCTCATCTACGATTTCTCAATGAAGAGAGTGACTGTCGAGTATTCGCAGCAGGCACACGCAGCCAATTAGCTAGGAGAGCCTATTGACCTTTGATCACTTAATGAAGAGATTTGTGGACAAGTTCACGGTGGACAGAGGCGTGGAATCCAAGGTGCTTGCCAGCGGTGTAGTGGACAATGCGCTTGTGACCGTCGGGCTCGATGAGCGAGTAATAGCCGGTGACATGGTCGCCATCACGGCTTTCTTCCTGGGACTTGATATCACCAGTGTGGTGGTCCTCCACTTTGTACGCAAACTTGTATTTTGGGTGGGAGTAGTACTCTTCTTTCTGCTCCTCATACTGGTGGGACAGATGAAGAGTGTTGCCAGCCACTAAGAGAAGGGCCGAGAGGACGATGAACTGCGGAAAAGTTCATTGAATTAATTATATTAAGAAAATATACAAAAGAATGTTTTAGTCGCAAATTTTCTAAAATTTGTAATACATATCAAACTCTTGTTTCTAGTATAACTAACTATGAAAATTGAAAGAACTTACTTTGAATGCCAGGGCTGTAGATTAGTTTGCTTGATAAGCTTTGGCTGATCGTGCTGTATTGACTGTATGTCTGGCGAGTGACTGATGCAGTTTCGAAGAAAAGGTAGACTTTGTATACTAAAGACGTCGGCCTACACTGCACAGGCAGAGACATGCCCAAAATTCTTTCGCAAGATGACCGCACGTCCAATCGTTGGTTCGCGTAACCCAGAAATGGCAGCAATTGAGAAAAAGTAAAAAACTACCAAAGCAAAAAGAAAGCTCTAGTGAATGTATATTACAATACATAGCAGGTGGCAGTTCCGAGCACCATTAGTACTTTCAGATTTGTTTTATAACAAAATAGCCACTTAAGTAAGAGTGAGGGAAAATTTCGGCAGTATTATTTACTGAGAGTACTAAATAAGACTTGCTTTCAGAACCCAGAGAGTCGTCACTTGAATAGATTTTTTGGATTTTTGAACGCAATCTGAAATTGATAATTGCAAAAAATCAATTTCATTTGTAATTAAAGTTTCGAAGAGAATATATTCAGTAAAATGATTATAAGCATCGCGTAAAGGTCTAGCTAGCCTCCGAAAATATTTTCATAAGCAATGTTCGAATATAGCGGTAAACTCGATACTGCTCATCCAACGATAAAATCCGTCTATTCTGGAGGCACTAGCAGCAAGGTAGGAAAACTCTCGAGGCTGATAGTGTCAGTTTCGGTGGGGAAACGAGTGGCCAGAAATGCCAAACTAAGATCCCAAAGAGTAGCTTTGGCGGACAGCTATTGTGTATAGCACGGCAAGAAGGCTTAGGTACGGAAGGCTCGGGTACGATGAAAAATGCAGTCGGTCGATCGATTTCGCCACGAGTTCCCGGAATAATTCAAGGTTTCTCTGTCTTCGTCCTGCCGAGTCGAGAGAACTACTCCCGAGTCCTCATTGTAGTGATATAGCTTCCAATGCGGTTACCGCAATTCTTAAGTAAGGTGTTCACGATCATGTTATCGGCGTCATTTTCCTGCTCTTGACTAAAATCTCTATAATTGATTTCAAGTAATCTCTTACCTTTACTTTATCCTTTGAAAAAAGCGTCCCTTTTTACGGTAATTATAAACAAAAAATTAATTTTTTAATCCGCTTACTTAGGATATTTTAATAATTTTTTTCTTCACATAGTATACACGGAAAGAAATTTCTCTGAAATATTATGGTGATCATCACCGTAAAAATTACATTGCACCACGGTAAACCTGGGACACTATGACTGTACCCCCAAAAAATGATGAACGTCCCTTAAAAATTATGAAACATCACCTTAAAAATTATGAAACGTCTCATAATTATTCTAGTTGAGTTGAGTAGAATTTATGGTCTGTCACGGTAAAAATTCCCCCACTTCCTGAAATCAGTTTACTCGATCGATGAAGCAGAGCAATCTGTTTTATCGATCGAATCTTAAAATTGAGGGAGTAGGGGAATTTTTACCGTGACGATCTATAATTTTTCGGGTGCTGCCACAGTGTCCCAGGTTTACCGTGACGATCACCATAATATTTCAGAGAAATTTCTTTCCGTGTATGCACGCTGAACTTAATACCCAAAGTTCTGTTTTATATTATTTTTTTTCGAGAATATGACATAACGACAATTACTTTTATAAAGAAAAGAATATAAAAGGCTTAACTATCGGTTGCAATGACGTTATTAAGTTTGAAAAGCCTATCACTTTAATGAAGTCAATAGCGTGTCCAATTAAAAGCGCATCTCGAGATTCAATGAACCCAATTAATTAGTTGCATAAACAATGGAGTTTCGAAAAATTATAACAGACTTTGAAACTTTCGGATAATTCGCCAGTCGACATTTGTAAGCAATCTAATTAAGGTAAACTTTACACAGAAGCATTCCTTTCTCTCTTCAACCGACGGGGCATAGAATTGACGTTAAAGCTTGAACAGGCTGTTTTAACATTCTGGTCGTTTTTTGCACAAAAAGCCAGAGAGGAAGAGAGAAGGCAACAACTATCGAATTACGACGCGATAAATCGTTAATCGTGCGCTGCTCTCGCGCGCGAATTTATACGTGGCTTGTGTGTATGTGTGCGCGCGCGAGTATGTGTTGGCTCTGCCCCCGCTTGAATAATTAAACTCTCCGAGAGGCAAATTTCGCGGCGGTGTAAATGGCCGCGCGGCGACGTAATAAAGCGTTTATTTCGCATCAATAATGCAAAAGTGACCGACAACAAGCGCCATTGTGGCTTGCCTTGTGCGAGCTATTAAACGTATAATACTATGTGTTGCAGCAGAAACCGGCTGCGCTTGACGCTTTATAGAACTTTTTCTTTTGTTTTTTTTTTCTTTTCTTGCCCAAGAGATGTATTGAAAATGCTTGTGCCGAGGGATGGGATCTGTTGCGGAGCGGCGAAGTTTTAATAAAGGTCCCATCTCGATCCTACCCAGCGAAACCCCCTTGTTTTTCAATCACCGCCGGCACGTTTGATGAGTTGTGTAAGACGCGTCTCTCCTTTGGCCTCTCTCTCTCGAGCAAGACTTTAACGAAGTTTTAATTGGTTCCGACAGCCGCTCTATGTTGTATTTGCTTGTCATCGCTATACGACCTCTCCACGAAAACATCTTTATTTTCGTGACGTTCAAAGTGTCTTTTCATCTGTTCGGCTAATAAGCCTTACATATTTTTTAATTTTTTTATTCTATATTTCATTAATACTTTTTATCGATGGCCTTTCATAATTACCATATTTTTTTCGATATCGTTTGTTATTTCGCTGCTACAGTTTTGGTTTTTAAAAATATTAGATATTACCGCAGCAACATTTATTAAAAACTTATTTGATATAAAAACAATTCTCGTTTTGGATAAAACAAAATGCTGATACTGTACTTCAAAGGCATTACTGAGAATTGCATGATTGCGGTAAATAATTAAAGCTTAATTGTTTCGTAGAATACGAATTCCACGAAACGTGCTTTTGTTTATATACTCACGATCTATTTATATATAAATATTTGAATATCTATAGTCTCTTATAAACGTCAGTTTGCCACCTATAAATACTTGCTTACATACATAGACTCAAACACCGCTCAGAGTGTAACAATCACCATATAAAATAGCAGAGCTTATAGTCGGGGAGAGGCCGTGGCAGCCAATCACGCAGTCGAATCACAGAAAGCAACATATATAGCATATTGCTGTTGTTGCTGCGCTTTAGCCGTATCATTGCGGCCAGTAGATAGCCTTGCATTACATGTCTCGAGCGCCTATCAAAATAGCAGTTGGTGTCGGCTTAGCTGAAAATCCCGCTCCGGAGGGCAAAAGGTGAGCTGCTGCTGCTGCTGCTGTGCGCGTGGACGCATTCGTGCGGATAAGTGGCCCCGACTCGAATGCTCTTTCTAGCCGCTTGCGCGCGTCTAATTAGCGAGCAGCGGCGGCCGCGGCCGCGCGGCTTTACATTGTTTCGCTCAAAGAGCATAATGTCTGGCTCTGCCTAGCGTCGTTCATCATTCACCAAGCTTTGCTACTGTCCTTGTTCAAATGAGAAGCAAAGCTCCCTTTCTCTCTCTCTCTCTCTCTCTCTCTCTCTCTCTCTCTCTCTCAGACGAAATTCCGAGATAACTCGAATTTAGGTTCTGTTTGATCGACGTCGCGCGAGCCCTATTATATATAAGCGTTCTCTCTCTCTCCCTCTCTGCTGTATACTATTTCAGTCAAGGCTTTCTTTTTTCTGCTAGTACAAAAATTATATGCTTCTGGGAATGGCATAAAGAGCGACTGTGTGGTGTTGGAGCGGTAATCAACCTACTTTTGTATTCTATACCGCGAGCTTTTGTATTATGATTATTGTCGATTTTGTTTTCCCCGATGATTCGTCAACGTTTAACTTTCCACGCGTTTATTTGAGCACCGTCGCGACGGTTTTTCGTCGATTATTCAACGTTCCTTTTTTTTATATGTGATTACAGCTTAGCCGAATTGCAGTGACATTATCGATCAAGCTTTGGGCTTTCGCAGTTCAATTGGTCGAAAAGCGGCGCGGCAGAAGAATCGGCGGAATGAATTATTCGCTCTGCGAATGATGACAAAGTATATTCGGATCGGAGGGAGGGATGGAGAGCGACTCCTATAATCAGTTTCCAAAGTGAATTATAGCCACTGTAGTTTTAAATTTACGACTCTGCGACTCTTTCATTTAATTGTGGGAAAACCCGCTGGATTTAACGAACGGAAGTTGAACGCCGATTTAATTCTCAATTAAGCGATATCGAACGAATTAGCCCTCTATTTCGAAATTTCTAGTTAAGAATTTCATTAACTATTATAATTTAGATTATTATATTAGAACGCGAATTGAAATAAATATTGCTTTGTTTTTATGTTGTTAGGTGTCGAACATTTGATCGATTCTTTTGTACGTTGTCGACTTTTGAAAGTCTTTAATACTAACTTTTGCGATAAATTATTGTATTAGCTATGCAGATATTTCAATCAGTGCAATATTTCTATTTTCGAGACATAAAGACTCGACAATATGATCAACTTTAATAAAGTCAAACGTACGACAAGGAAAGAGAAAAAATGAAAAGAAAAAGTACAGCACACGAGAAGCTCAAGTTCGAGAACTAATTACAAGAGCACTTTGTAGAAAGCACACCGTGAAACCTTTCACTCTCCTACTTGTGCACGGGGGTGTCTCGGAAGAAAATTACTCGACCGTAGTGTGGTATGCGCAAATTACGTAAACGAGAGGGTCTCAACGTCGTCGTCGTCCTCGTCGTCGTCGTCGTCGTCGTCGTCATCGTCGTCTCCCGATTTTTATCGCTTCGTGCGCACGGCCGTCGAGGCTCAACCTTACCGCGCCGCGCGTTGTTGCCGCTTCATAATTTACCGCTGGGCTTTGCCGCGTTACGATAATAAAACCACATTGTGCTGCCTGGAAATTTCTTGCTTTTTCTCTTTACTTTTTTTTTATTTTCTAAATTATGTATTTAGCCTGGGATACAGCTTTTTCTAGATGACAGACACTTCGGGTTGCGTATGCAATAATCGAAATTTTTTTTTTTGAATTCTCATCGCTAACGCGCGTAAGTTGGCGCTTTTCAACGTAGAATGCTTTTTTATGGGCGCATAAAAGTGAAGGTAATGCAAATTATAATGCATGTTTACGATGGACGCGTAAATATAACTATAGCGAATGTACACTCAGTAGTGGACATGGAAAGCTACTTCGAAAAGAATAAAAATTTTAATACCTTTAAAAACGTCGTCTGCCAAGCGCCCGGATATATTCTATATTCGTATATCTGTTTTTTTTTTCGGTGAATTATTCGACATTTTCGCTGTACAATTTCGAAAATACATCACGTCCAAATGCAGTCAGTATAAAGTCTCTAAATTTAATTTCCGAAGCATTTCTTTAATCAGAGTCGCATCTGAATTATTGAAAATTATATTTTATTCAACACTGAAAATTACTTCGCTGAAAATAAGAATAGAAACTCGCGAAGAAATGAAAATACTTGTATCTCAACGTACCGTTATAGAATTTTGGTATTTCCATCCGTGCATCCTGATGACGTTGTCTCGCTGCATCAATGCTCGCAAACTCGGCGCACACCTCAAATCATAATAAATATGAAATGACGCAATCCGCGTCAAATTGAAAGAATGATTATCCTCGTATACACGGCAACAGCATATATATTATGAATAGCCGCGGCAAGGTATATAAGCTCGAGCAAGTTCATTCGCGGGAGGCGGCTTTTCGGGTTGGTTTATATAGGGCCACGATGTGGCAAGCTTGCAACGCACTCAGCCGTAGCGTTATAAAGCTGCGAGAAAGAGGTAGTCTGTAAAACGCTTAAACCGCGACGATATTGAACTCGTGGGGCACAGAGAAGAGAGAGAAGAGAGAAGAGGCCCAGGCGATACATAAACATTGCGCGCAAGCATATACGAGGCGATAAAACATTATTGCCTCGTAGGACGCGAGCTCTCGCATCATAATTTAATTCGTTCGTGCGCGTAATATATTCGCGCGAAAAAGAGTACGCGCAGCACGATGTACGCTGGAAATGAAAAACGCCGATGCGTGAATACGACGTATGTATATTTTTGCTCTTTCTTTTTTTTTAACATTCGCGCACGCGCGAGTTATATTTTTCTTTCCATTTGGGCGCGGAAGGAAACAAAAAAATGATGCCTCGTTATCATCCGCCCTCGTGCGACTGTTTTTAATGATTCGTATTTTTCAAGATGCGAGCTTTTACGATCGAGATTACAGTCGTCAGGGATTCATAGCTGCATGACGCGCGCATTCATGCGCGTCTGACCGTATGATGTTCGTACTACTGAATTGCGTCTCGTGCTGGCACTTTTTTTTTTGCAGGGTCTTTTCGATGAATGAGAAACGAGGATATCCAAGCCGCTCAATTAAATTTTTACGAGGTATGCGAAAAAGCCTCGTAAAGGCACGTAACGAGCGCATCGCGCGTGGCATTATGCAAACGGCGATGCAATTGTCCGTGTGCTGGTGGAAGAGTGAGCTTTATCGCTCGTGAGCTGACCCTCCGTCGCGGGTATGCGTCTCGTAAGTTAGCTTCGAGATGACCGTTATATGTTACACTGGGGAAATCTTAGCGCGTCATTGAATCGCGTAATTTCTTCTTGTAGGCGCGCCCGATTTCTTTCTTTCTCTCTAGTATGTGGCTTACGAAAATATAATAGTCGCACGAAATAGAATGATAAGATTGTAACTCCCCTGTGGGGCTTAACTTGCCTACCGTGGAATTATTAACGCCCGAGTTACGAGTGTGTACTAATACGAGCTGGTGAGGATTGAAAAATACCTGCCGCAATCTGCGTGCTCAACGGCCCTTAAAAAAAAACTCATTTGATTTGGGGATTATTCCCTTGTATATCGAAATGGAGAACCTTGATTCGAGGCTTTTCTTATTCACGTTTATGATTCAATTCGCATGCTAAGAGCTGCTATTATTATCATGTCGTTATCGTCGTAATTAATTTTAGAATATGATGCGATACTTTATTGAAAAATTTTCAGTATTGCTACTTTTTAATTCATATCGATTTTTTTTTCTTTTTTGCAGGTGAGTAAGAATACTTCTTCCCGATAATGTCATCTCGGCTGTGCGAGGTATGAATATAATATAACACGATAATTGGAAAATGCACTGTGTAAACGAGTTGTGGATATCCGATATTGTAAATAATAAGAACTCGTGCCAGTTACGATGGGGCAATCGATCAGCGATGCGTACGAAGAAAACAACGCATATTTTCAAACTAGATCGTTTAAAATATCGTCTAAACGCTGTAAAAAATAATGTAAAAAAGAAAAACGAATCGGCATCCCGCGCACTTTATCAGCAATGGCGCATCGAGCGAGTCAGTATAGTCGCGTTTAGGCTTGCGAACCGCGTCGTAAATGTTGAAATCGCCGGTTGTGTGTGTACGTGTGTGTCGCCGTGGTCTACCGAAGTCGAAAGTACGCAAATGAGGTACTACACACAGCTGCGCGAGTCGAAGTACATTAAACTTGCCGTTGTTGGCGGACGAGTTTGCATATAAAACAAAAGGCGCGCCGCAGTGAGAGCTGGATTTCACACTCGTCGCTTATCGTTGGCTTATCGACAGGCAGCTCTGTTGCCCCCTCCCCCCACCCCCTGCACACATGCGCGACCAGCAGGCGAATTACGGGCGAAACACCGATATTAAGTCGGCCCTGTTTCGGAGAAATACTTAGTCCGCAGCACGAACTGCAATTTCGTCGAGGTAGAGAGAGAGAGAGAGAGAGAGAGAGAAGGGGTCGACTCGCACGAAAGCCAACTCGTGAGCTTATCATTATTATTTTTCATTTCTCCACGCGCGCGCGCGCGATTGCCCGGCATCTTTCCAACAATTGCAAGGAGGGAGATCGATTTTGGAAGCAAATTTTGTGGAACTCTCTTTCTCTTTCTCTCTCTCTCTTCCGAAAATGATTTACGACGATCGCGTGGCCTTATTTATTTCTCATGCGTGCGCGCATCGTAACTGTGTGTGTGTGTGTGTGTGTGTGTGTGTGTGTGTGTGTGTGTGTGTATGCTATGCCCAACGGTGACACAGCACGCGACTTGCCGCGCGATCAAAACCATCGTTTTCGGTCACGCGCTATTTATACTTCGTGGCGACGACTACTTTTCGACGAACTTGACGCTTAACTTTGCATTGTTACGGTTAATGTGTACTATTTACGGAGAAGAGATATTCGAGGAAAAGCTCGTCAGATAGAACATTATTCGTATTGCGTGTTCCCGGATCAAATATATAATTTTATCGCTGGCGTTCCTAAAATAGAATGAGATGAATCTCACTTTGTTCAATGGAATAGATGAAATTTGTAGTAAGTGAATGAAGTAATTTTAACAATGAGATATTCGTAGAATTCTACGATGAAAATAAAGCCTCCCTTTGTTCGAATGGCTCACGCTTCCGATGATCGTCGAATGGTCTTGATAACGAGAATAATTTCAAATTGACGTAGAACGTCAGCACTTTACAACTTTTAATGATATTTGCCCATCAAACATTATGCGCCCCGAGCGAGAGTGAGAGAGAGAGAGAGAGAGAGAGAGAGGAAGGGCAGCGATGGCTTTTCATTTAACTTTATCAGGCCTCGTAAAAGCTCACAACGTTTTGCAGCGGATGTGTATATAGTACATACACACAACGAACCCGTTAATTAAGCGATCACGCAGAAAGAAATAAATGTCGATTCGCGATAATGTCCAACGCATTTCATGCGCTCGGATGTATCGTTCGAACGAAAAACGAAAAATGTAAAAAGCGACGCGTCGAAATCATCAATCACGATTCGAGCTTGCGCGCGCGCGCGCGGTAAATCTTTGACGTTTAACATAGTGTAGAATTGCAAAGCCTCGACGCTGGGTGGGCACACTCTCTGGAAATTCCGCGAAGCGCGCGCGCACCGGCTATGTTAACGACGCGGCGGTGGCGGGAGCTTGCAAGCGCGCAGCAGTATATAGCGGCGGGCGGCGGTACCGCGGCAATTACGCGGCTGATTTTCGCTTAATTTCACGTTCGGCGACACGGAAATCTTGGCTGCTCGTGCCTGCGTGAGGATAATACCCTGTCATAGGGCTTTACTGCTCGCTCACTTTCTTGCGCGGATAATGGCGTGGCGCGCGATACGATTTGTTGAAGGCCCCCGAGACTCGTACTTACGTACCTTGCTTTGAATTACTTTTTGGACGTCGATTTTTCTGTTTTTTTTTTTGTTCTCTCTTTTTCCTTCGAGAATTCTACAACGGCTAAATTCAACGTTATCGCGCTATTTATAAAACGTTATAAATTTGGAGGGAGAAAAAAAAGTAGGAATAATACATAAAAATTATTTCAACGCAAAGCAAGATTTATGAGGCTCGATAAGATAGACAAATAACGCCGTGAACTTGATTACGCGCAAATACAAAAAGGGGAGGAAAAAAAGGTAATGAAAGCTATAATTTAGTTTACGAGCTCGAGCTATATATGACGAAATCCAGAAAACAATACCTATTTTCTGAGGACCAGAATTGAAAATTTTTTTTTCGCCGCTAGGGC
>JAWWMK010000021.1:4265534-4291005 GCA_035047105.1 Galeopsomyia nigrocyanea | reverse complement strand
AAGATAAAAAAGTTTTTGGATGTGTGATTTCAAACTCGAAAAAATTGGAGGTGTGATTTTCCGATTGAAAAATTGGATGTGTGATTTTTTGTCTCGGCAAACTGGAGATGGGATTTTCGCAAACTACTCGTTGGATATGGGATCTTTTTCCACTGATCCGACGATATGTATGTATTGGAAAAGAAAACGATCGACTTTCTTGAAAATTATAATTTTTATTCAATTTTGAAATCCATCGCACAAAAGTGGAACGCTCAATGTCGTTGCTACCGTGAATGATCGATAATTTTTTATACAAAAATATAAATGCTTAATTCAATGAAATTTCTCGATATTTAAATAATATTAAATTTCATAACTGGATTCTGTACGAATATATTGACTGCACATCGTAGTCGCTATTCAAAATAACAATTAATTTAACTGTGAAAGTAAACGAATAATAACTTGGAACAAGAGTATTCATCGAGATACACTGCTCATTATAGAGCGTTAATTAAAGGCCTATAACAAGATTGACTTTCGTCAAAATTATTGACAAAGCACGTAAAAGTGTTGAAGAAATCCTCTTTGAGAAGCGAGAGTAGTCTCGTCTCTCTTTGGCGATAGAGAATCAGAGTGTGAGAGCAGCTCGAAACTTCGAGACTTGTCCGATCTTGTGTATCTTAATACTTATGACTTCTCGCTCACTCTCTCTCTCTCTCTCTCTCTCTCTCTCTTCCGGACTGCTGAATTTTCTCGGGGCTCTGGCAGGCCAAGTGTAAACCTTAGCGAAAAGTTTTTGACTCGGCCGTGGATATATCCTTTTGGCACGCCAATCAGCTTCGCCGAAGTTGCCACCCGAATTTACAGCTTTCCTCGCGTACCACCTCTCCACCTCCTGTCTCTCTCTCTCTCTCTCTCTCTCTCTCTCTCTCTCTCTCTCACTTTCTCACTCTGATTGCTCTCTATTTTAAGTGTATGCGCAGCTTACTTCCATCAATTTCGCGCTTGATGCTATCAGCGTGCGCCAAGCTAATTGAAGCTCGCGCTCGCGCGAGATATTTAAAAGCTTTGCGCGCGATGTGCCTCGGAGCTTGATGAGACCTGCTTCTTCTTCTTTACTCTGATTTCCTCATATTTACGGATAGTTTGCGTGTACTTTTCCGCTGATGCTGGATTTATTAGCTCTAATTAGCTCTGATTTCTTATCCGGCAACTGAAAGCTTGACTGATAAATTAATAAGATCTACAAGGATGCTTCATCTTTCGAATATTTCTTAAGATCCGTAGCATCGTCTTCGTAGTTCTAAAGGTATATTTCGTCTGGTATGTTGATGTCTTTCACGAACTGCATGTATTGTAATCGTGAAAATAATCTTACGTAATGGTAAAAAATATGATAAATCGTATTTGCTAAACAGCGACAACGTAATCTTCACAAGCCAGAATTTTGAAATTTATAAAATTACCTTGAAGATGATATTTCATCAATTTAAATTGTAGAGAATTATAATACAGCTAATTTTCTTCTTTTTTTCAATCATATTTCTACAAATATTTAAGCACATTGTAGTCCGTGAGTTTTCTACAGAGTAACAAGCATTCGAAGTTCGATTACTAAACATCCTGAAAAAAAAAAACTTCAATATCGTGGTAACTACATACAATAAAGTTCCAATATACTTACCCACTCAATCATTCGATCCTCGCGAATCACAAAGAGTCCAGTAGAGTCTGATTCGTCAAACATTGGGTGTAACCCGAGAACAATCGTTGAGCTCTTGTAATATGGCGTGAAAACGTATTTTAATCGGGTCCACAGCGAAGCTTTAGAAAGCCATTCGACCGGGAACAGTATGCGGAGAGGTTACCAAAATCCATGGAGAGTACACACAGCGCTCGCGTATTGTCGTAGAGTTTTAATCATCCAGCCAGTGGCTTTTGTCCTGTATATCAAATAAAGCACTTCTCCGCACCCCTACAAGTGCTTTTTATTTATAAATTCAATTTGCCAACTGGCGTCGCACAGATTTCTCTCGGAAGCCTCATTATGAATTCCGCAGTAGCTTCTTTATGTATACAGTCTGGAACGGGGTGACATCTTCTTCTTCTTCTTTTTTTTATCGCGAATGGCTATTATATCGAAATAAAAGAATTTCGCGCCGCGACGAGTTCGCGAGAGGCGTCGTCGTGGATTACTTTTTTCAGTAGTCGTCTGCTCGGCTCGGCAGATATAAAGGCCCATGCGAATCCCTCTTGATCGGCCTGAGCGTCCAATTTCAACTTGCATCGTTTAGATTTCTCTTTTCTTTTCTCCCCCTCCTCTAGCGGACTTTGCTCGCGCTCGGTTTCTCGCCTCTCCCTCGAGGATTGGCAGCAACAGCAGCAGCAGCAGCGCCCAAGCCAGAGCCAGCTTTTGTCTCCCACCTCACTTTTATTTTCATTCCATTCGCAAGCTCCTTTCGTTTCGTCGTCGTCGTTTCTCTCTCTCTCTCTCTCTCTCTCTCTCTCTCTCTCTCTCTCTTTCGTTCTCCCTCGTAGGCTCTTGTCTGATTTGTGCGTTGAATCGTAACAGCCGGTATTTCTTTGTAGTGTGTTTGGCTTGAATCACGGCCCGAATTATCGTGCTTCAAATTGTTCTGCGATGGGACTTTACTCAATTTTTCTTTTTCAAGTAGAACAACGTCATAGACTCGTATTCGGTATTATTGATGAAGTATTTCGCGATGTGAAATGGTGTCGGCAATAAAATTGTAAAAGAGCTTTCGCGCCAGAATTTATTTTGAAATTCAGTTTTTCTCTTACAGAACTGAATTATTTATCAGAAACGTTCGAGTCGAATTATAACTTGATTGTTGTATATGTATACTCGTCCTCGTTCAAGCGTTATCGGCAAAGTTTCAATTAATTATGGATACCAACACGGAAAAAACAGGCCTCTTGTAACAAGAATAAATTTCTCTTACAGCAAAAGGATTCTTCTTGTAACAAGAATATTTCCTCTTGTAACACAAGGATCCTCTAGTTGCTACAAAAGAAAATAATTTTGCAGCTATTTTAAGTGGAAAATCTTCTTATGTCTCTCTCTCTCTCTCTCCATATCAATGCAGCCAACTGTCGGTTTATAACACTCAGAAAAAAATCCTCTTGATACAAGAGGATTCCTCTTGGTACAAGAGACTTTTCCTCTCAAAATAACACCCGAGAGGAATTCCTCTGGCTGCAAGAGGATTTGCTTAAAAGGATTATCCTCTTGTCACAAGAAGCCTTTTTTTCTGAGGATTAGAGAAAAGTGAAAAACGAGAAGCCCTTGAATAGAAATCTACAGCCACTCATGTTACTTGCGTCTAAATCCGCGTCGATCTCAAATGAGAACACAAACACACACGCAGAACTCACAGCCATTACCCGGCACAAATCGCATTTTATATAGACAGTCCCGCTGCGACGCGGGCTGCGCGCGGCACGCCTACACTCCCCCATGAAAATAAGCGTCCAAAGGGAGAGACGCGAGCTCGTGCACCACGACAATGAAACCCAATTTATTTCCCATCACGAACGAGGGGAGCGAGAGTAAGAGAGTCGAGCATTAGCGCCGCCGACCAGTGAATTCCGCGCAGAACGAATCAATCTCCATTCGCGACCAAAGCTCGAGAGAAGCTTAGATAAAAAAAAAGGAATGGACGACATGATACAGGAAAAAGCGCAGAGGATCCGATTCGCCGGCTAATCGGACGCGTTGTCCGAGTGGCTCGAGTATAGTCGGATTGATGGGAAACTTGGAGCGCGCCGAGATTGAGGCTGGAGGAACAGGTGAGCAAAAACGAAAATCGACATGGAAAGTAAATTGCGAGTTGGGGCAAAAAAAAAAAATACACGGAGAACGACGGCGGTGGACGAGGGACAACGAAAATTCAGTCGAATGGAAAATCGAATCGCTTGTAAAAAGTTTTGTATGTTTTATTGCTCGCTGGGGATAGTATTTTTTATCGTCTTTTCATTCCTGCTCTGATGGTGATATTTTTCATTTATTTTCGCGTTTATTATTTCAACTGGTGGAGAAATCGCGTTGTGGAAAACATTAAAGCTTGGATTTAATGTATGCCGATTAATTTTTCTGCAAATGAATTGATATATTAAATCAAATATCGCAAGCAATTTTCTGTGATACTCTAAAATAATTAAAATATCTTATTTATCATTGGAAAATTGTTATTGATAACGAGAAATAATTGCTGTATTTTCATCATTTCCAACGTCATATTTAAATTTCATTACATCAAATGTAGCAAAGTGAATTGAATTGTAACAAGAGATACGCAAAGCGTGATGTCAATATTACCTTATTTATGCAGGAATTTAGATTAAATAATTTCAAAGAAATTGTATTAAAAACATTTCTGAATTTCAAATAGTATATTTATTTATGTAAAAAAACAGAATAAACCCGTATGCACACGGAAAAGTAATATATTCGTTCTTTATCGAAGCCCTCTTTCTGTAAGTCTGATGGTAAGGTGTTAAAACTTTTTTACATTTGTCTAGAAGTTTACAACCTGAAAAGTTTTCAAGAACCAAGCAGTAAAATACCAAAAGAGACGTAGCCGAACAAATATACAGTCCGCGCTCATATACATAACCATCCACGTGAAGCCCCTGAAAAGGAAGTGAGAGATAGAACAGAAGAAATCGGCCACCCAGCGATTTTAGGGTGTGGGATCGATGGGACCGGCAGACCGCAAATCGAAGTTCCGGGATCCGCAGCTGAAATAAAATCACCCGTGGGCTGATTTGCACCGTGAGTGTGTATATAGCGCAGACGTGTGTTGTAAGACATTACTCGCGAGGGATAAATTCGGGGACACAGGGATGATGGAAGAGGGCGGAACCGGTTTAATGCGCGTTCTGACGCGACTTGGGTCATTTATACACAAGGGGGGAGAGAAAAAAAATAAAATCACGCATGCGTCCACCGGAATACCGTACAATGCCGAGATTCGACACAAGAAGGGACGACAATATGAGATCTGACGGTAATGAGAGTTGAATGATGGTTGGAATATTTACTGCAACTGCTGACTTGGGTATTTCGGGGGGATATTGAGTGCCTATTACGAATAAGTGCCGTACATTAATGACCCCGTATTTTCTTCTAAGTGGACCTATTTTTTTGTACATACGTGATTCTTCATTTTCGTATTGTTTTCTTAAATTGTACAAAGCATTATGCGGATTCATGATTCAGTTTTAATACAATGTGTCGAAAATGTTCATGATAATCTATAACTTCGAGGCTAACTTAAAAAATATCTTTAATAATAATTTTGTTTTGCACCTGTAAAATCAGATAAATGACTTTTACAGGTAATAAATATGATTTATTAAGACAATATAAATAATATGATAAATTTACTTTGATAAATGTTTTGTAACTTATCTTTGATAACGCTTAAGCTAGTGTCGTTATGATTACGTATATCTTACTATTAAAATGGGTAATCAATATCTGAAAATGAGAGCCAGAAAAAAAATTTTGTTTTTTTGGGGTAATAGATTGCTTGGATGACACTGATGAAATCTTTTGACTCAAGAGTATTTTCTTCTCTTATAAATAAACTGACCAACAGAAAGATCTTTCGAGCAGCTTTGCTCTAAGGCTACAAGTACATATATTGGTTCTGGAAGCTTTTGTCGGGTAAACCTCAAAGATGACCTACCAGCAGTAGATACACAAAATTACATATCAACTAGAGGCCAAACCTCAAAGTAAAGATTTCAAGTCGAAAAAAAGGCAACAAAAAAATGTTTATTACAGTCTTAGAGAAAATAGGACAAATAGATATTGCGCAGGGAGTAGGGAGGATCGCGGCAAAAAGAAAAATAAAGGCGTATAAAAATCTAACAAAAGGAGTATCAGAAAGGGACTAAGCTTGCGGAAAAGTGGAAAAAGGGCAGTGGAAATAAAAGCAAGCCGTCGCGCCGAGAAAGAATAAGAGGAGAGGGAGAGTGAGTGAGAGAGAGAGAGAGAGAGAGAGAGAGGGAGAGAGGAGATAGAGCGAGCGGAAGTAAATAAGTTCGGGATAGAGCTGCCCGCGGGACACGAAATACGAGCGAGCGAGCAAGAAAAGAGCGAACGCACAACACACACACACACACACACACACACACACATGAACGCGAGCGAGCCAACGGGAAAGGACGCGTTAACGCTGCCGGTCTTCCTGCGGATATGACGTTCCACGTTATCATTCCGCTTTATTGCGCAGCCGTTGCTGCGCGAACGAACAAAAAAGCAAAAAAAAAAAAAAACGAGAGAGACACAGAAAGAAAGAAAGTTGAACCGTCATCTCTCGACTCTTGATTCATGCCATGTAACGATGCTTTTTACATTGTCCAAACGAATCTTTGTCGCTATCCCCCTAATGATACATTTATTAGCTACGCTGTAGAGGAGAAAAATATAGAAAAGGGGTTGGTAGAGAATGAAGTGCACGGGACAATGTTCGGTCAGCTTGTTAGATTTCATAGGTGAATGGTCAAGAAAGGACGCGCGGCAGCTCGACAATTTCATTCCCTTTTCCTCTGCGTGCTCTCTCGCTCTCTGGCTCTTTTTATTTTTGTGCCGCTCGTACACGCTTCAGTGACGATTGAAAGCGCTTGATGAGAGTTTGATCGAGCGAGTGTGCAACGTGCTACTGCACTGCATGCCACTCTCTCTCTCTCTCTCTCTCTCTCTCTCTCTCTCTCTCTCTCTCTCTCCTGTTATTTTCCCGCGCGCCCGCGCCAAAAATCGTTTATTATTCGAAACTGTGATTACCTCGCTGTTCCGGCGATTGCGCCATCGATACGTGCACAGATCACTCGTTTTTTTTTTTTTCGTTTTTTTTAGATATCGGGATGCTTTGATCGTTGTTGCGTAATTTTTCAAGTTATTTGATGACGCCAGATTGGAGAAATCAGAATACTTTATGTGCTTCGTGATCGAGTGTTGAAAGACTTGCTGAATTATGTGGTGTAACTGTTACTTGGCAGTAGTTATGATTCATTTACAATCTGTAATAATACATTCATTCCTCGATTTGTTTCTAGATTTATTATTGTTATTTGATATCACGATTGGTTTGAAGAATTTCATTGAAATTATAAACCGACAGTTGGCTGCATTGATATGGTCGAAGCGAAAACTCGATATTTTTCTCGACAAAATTGAATAAAAACACAAATAACTTTTGCCTCGGTTCTTATCTTCCGATGACTTCAATAACTTTATCGAATCGAAACAAACTTTAACTCTTTCCTTTTTTGAAGCACGAATTTGATCTACGAAAAAACTTTTCAATTTTCATGCAAGAAATTTCATGTAAGCGTAATTTTGATATTACGAAGAAGCTCTGCAAAATAAACACGTTATACAACATTTCGACGTAATGAGAGAATGGTTGAAACGACAATTTGAAAGATAATTTAAAAATTTCTCTATAAAAGCGTGTACACAGCAAAAAGAAAACAAAAGCCTTTGGAAATTAAATTTTCGGATGAAATAACGTGACTTCTGCCCAAGCTTCTTCTTCTTTTTTTTTTATTAAGCATATCAAAACAGACGAGCACTGAAAAAATATAATTTCGAGCTAGGAGACAGCTCCCAGCGTAAACAAAACTCTGGCAACGCAATATTCTCGTCCCGGAGGGATGTTTCAGTCTCTCTGAAAAGAACGAATCGGCCGCTCGATTTTTTTTTCTCCCCCTGGCAGATAAAGGAATGCAATTCGGAGTGACGTAAATCTCGAACGAGGAGTGAGAGAAAGAGAGAGAGAAAAAAAAGCAAAAGAGTGAGATCGAAATTGCTAATTGCCAGACTCGTACGCGCGCGACTAGCTTGATGAAGAGACGATTGTTTTTGTTGCGCGAGCTCACGAACGCGTGGTTGTTTTGGAAAACACAGCGGAAATCGAGATTCATTCTCGGATTTTTCGTCGTCGTTAAAAATATTTACGCGCGCGTTAGTTTACGAAACTTCAATGATATTTAGCTCACGAAATTAATCTTTTTTTTTTGCATACAATATTCGTAATTCATTGGCACAAATCGCAGATTAATGCGGACAATTGTTTTGAAAGCAACATATGGCGGAAATATGATACGTAATATTCATCTTATGTGTTGGAAAGCCCCCATGATGACAAGAACTCAATCCTATTATAGTTTGAAATAGGATCGTATCGCTGCAACCCCCGATTCGCGTAATGAGTGATTTATAGGCTCGGAATAATTTAGCGCATCGTGTTCACACTATGTATGGCCGCAGACCTCTAGGGTACAAACGTCATTGCTTCGAATAGCTGTCAACTCTTTCGAATGATTTATCGAAAATTCAATCATATGTATTCGTGCAGTAACATTGTCCATAAGAAAAATCCTTATAATGAATAACAAGGAATTTTTCATTTCCATCGACGTATCACTTTTCAATTTTATTGACAACGCTGTGCAATATTCACTGACGCACGTTTATAAAACATTCGTATTCGCTCACCTGCGCACCAAATGTATTTCAGACGTTCATCTATATCGATAAATAATTTCCATATAATTGCTTTGATATCGAATATATTGTCGTTCCTCTCTCGCGAAACAAAGCGAAATATAATGCATTGTCAAAAGATATCGAATAAATCGATGGAATTCAATCAAAAGGTTTTTAGAGCGAGTTTGAATTATTCACACGTAAATTAGCCAATATTTGAGTGTTTAAAATTTGACAAGCGACAATTAATTGATGGTAAAATATCCTTTCTGTTTTATGAATGGTTGCAGTTCCACCGGACATAATAGACTATCAGACGAGCACGGACATGGTGGTGAGAGAGGGGACCAACGTTACTTTACGCTGCGCCGCCACGGGCTCGCCGGCACCCACTATAAATTGGCGCCGAGAGGACGGACGCCAGATTTCCCTCAGCAAGACCGAGCAGGGTAAGCGATTATGCCTACAAGTACGACCGCTTAAACGTTAACACGAGCCAGATGAACGGTGTGGGCTATATATGCACCCTTCTCTGCCTCTAATAACTCTCTCTCTATCTAACTTGTCTTCTTCATTACTGAATTTTACGAGTATCTTTATCTAATTTTGTTTTCTCAGCGGATAATTAATTAATCAATTTCGTTATTGCGATGATTGAAAATTCTGAATATTTCACGCAATTAAAGCTAAGGTATCTAATTAAATAAGTAATTCTCATAGTCACCGGATGAAGTGGCGTATATTTTACCGTACGACAAGAATATTCAACGAAGTTGGCGAAACGGCATCGGTATTATTAAACAACGTGTTCTACTTCTCTCAACGGATTACCGTGAATGAAAATCTTTTGTAGAATCAGAGCTAAAAGATTCAAGCGACCTGTAACAGTTCTGATTTAGCCGATATATCGTCATATCACATATTAACTTATCGAGCAAGCAAAAAATACAAATCCTCATAAAATCAAGACGCGTAAAAAAAAACAATCTCGGTATAATACGTCGGCAGCGATGCATCTTTTAGGCGGCAAGTTGGCGTAAACCAACTGAGCCGTCAGAGAGCTAACAAACAAACAAACAAACAAACAAACAAGCAGTCGTCGCAAGACCTTGGGCTCGGTTCCCCTGTCGGGAAAGCTCGCGTGGAGATTTGACGTATTTGCATTGAAATTGGCAAACACACACACATACACACACGCGCGCGCGCGCATACGCGGAGACCGCCAGCTTTGAAACTGAAATTCCTCGGGTAGATTTTCGCTATATGTATACGCATTCTCCCGCAATGGTGCGAAATCCGACGTACACTACGCGCTCGCGCGCGTCGCGCCGGCAGCCGGAAATTAGCCCTACGGTGCTTTTCACTTCGAGCTTGTTCGACTGCGACGGGAGGAGAAGGGAAATGTAGCTAATGACGATGTTGATAAGCAAATGCTGGATATGAATGCGCGAATTTTTTTTTTTCACTGATTTGTGAATGAATTACTGGAAATAGTCGAGGTGATCGCAAAAATTCAATAAACTAACTTAACTTCTGAACATTGATATGAAGATGCCAATAAATTGTTGAAATTTATAGGAAATATTCATTTTACAAATTTATTTATAAAACATAGAAACCAAATTTCATTCTCACTATATTCGTTTAATTTAAAAAAAAAAAATTATTAAATTCTACTATTAATACAACTTTATCCAAGCTTAAACTATCTAATAAAAGAACTTTTGCGGGAGTAAAAGCACACAGAAGAACCTTAGTCTCAAAAGCGTATTAATTTTAAATCCAACCGTAGCTACCTAGCTTACTAATTTGAAGCCTGCGCGTCGTCTCAAAAGCAAATCATGCAAAATCCGTTAAAAGCTTTTCCATCGCCGCGCGCGGCTCGGTTCAAAAGCGTAACTGTTCTCGCAGGGTTGCCCGAAAAACAAACGAACAGCCTGGGCTACGTAGAGAGAAAGTGAAGCTATAGCGCGGCCCTGTCCAGTACAGCGCGTTTAACCGCCAAGCGGCCCAGGCGGCACGAGACATGTTAGAGAGGAAGAGAGAGAGAGAGAGAGAGAGAGAAGGGAAGCTTCGAATCCTTTGGATTATCGCTCAGTTTTAGTGGGCGTGCGCTCGCGCACGGCTTTGTAGGACAGCCTCGCTTTTGGACCTTCGCAGAGTGCTTCATTAGCGGTCGTCTGCCAATCCTCTACCGCAGAGAGAGAGAGAGAGAGAGAGAGAGAGAGGGAGAGAGAGAGAGGACTTTCCACTTTCCTCTTACTTTCGAGCTGCAGCGGCAGCAGCAGCAGCGCACGTGTACATGCTCCCACGGGAATTAGCCTGAGATTTCCACTTTACCCTCGAAGCTAGAGTGTCTGTATGTGCGTGTGCGTGTGTGTGTGTGTGTGTGTGTGTGTGTGTGTGTGTGTGTGTGTGTGTGTGTGTGTGTGTGTGCGTGCGAGAGAGAGAGGGAAGGAATTATTTTCCTCGTGGCAGTGTAGCCTTTGTGTGTGGACGATTATGGCGGTAACTTGCAGCCTGTCGCGCCACGACAATGCGGTTTGCGAACAATTTTCCTCGTTGATGATGGAACTGTCGCCGCTCGCTTGCTCGCTCGCTGCAAAAATAATGTTACCTCTACTACGCGCGGAGTTGCGCGGATTGTTGCAGAGAACTGAGTTATGTCCGACTATACGCTGACGTTTTCTACTTCAAGTGAAATCCAACTTGTTATTTTGATACTTTAGTTTGAAAATTAGACGCGAAATGTTTCAAAATCAAGTAATTACTTACTAAATAGGTTATAAAAAATTTGATAATTGATGTATTATAAAAAAAAAACAAGTATCCATTATCTGTATATTACTTTTTCACTTGATGTTTCTGGTATATACTTACATTGGAAAATACTTGTTGACGTTAGCTTTAAAACATTCTTCCTTTGGAAAACCTTTTTATATTCATACCTTACATAACCATTTTATTTAATGCTAAATAGAAAAATTCGAATCGGCTCCGTTATCTCAAAGCACGCACGGAAACCGTATTTTTAGGTCGGCCACCATTCAGATTGAATTTCTCTTACAGCTTTATATTCCTTTCGTCGATTTATTTTTAGTCTACCAATACATACATAAAGAACAGGCGAAAATCTATCAGAATTTTTTTTTTTGCCGTGAAACGCAAGAAAGTAACGTCTCAAAAGCGGGTGTCGTAAAGGGGAGGTCCAGCTTGCGCAGTTTGTCAGGAGTGTGCAAATATTCAGGGCAAAGGGGTTATTCGATTGCGGCGAGTGCAGAGCAGCGGCAGCAGCAGCAGCAGCTCGACCTCGACTTCCGGATAAGTAAACCGAATTTACGGGGCCGGCGTGCACAGCCGGCTGCTCGTTTGTTCGCGCCAGGCCTCGGCTCTTCGACTATCTTTCTGCCTCTATCTCGCTCGCGCGCTCTTTAGCGGCAGCTTAACTGGTCAACGCGAATCGCTATATTGAATTTTCAGGACGCCAGCGGACAGAGAGAGAGAGAGAGAGAGAGAGAGAGAGAGAGAGAGAGAGGACAGAGGCTTGAAAGCTACGAGTGACTACGATTAACGGATTATTTTGGGTTTGTCGCTCGTTGCGGCTGGCTGCTTGTTTGACTTGTTCACTTTTTCTCTCTCTCTCCTCTCTATCGTTTGCTCTCTCAATGTTTGTCTTGCGATATTTGATTTGCCGTGGTGTATTCGTGTCTTTGTTGAACTCGCTAGTTTTTTGAGGTTTCATACGTTTACTCGTGGGATTTATGGAAATTAAAGAAGTAAAATTGTATGAAAGCCTTGATTAGAAAAAGAACTTTAATAAAGTAACTTAATATTCATGGAACGATAAACACAAAATGTTTCTATGTTTTTTCCTGGATAATTTAAATTGAGCATATTATTTTAAGTTTATTACAAACATACATAAATCTATTTATTAATTTCTCCCAACAGTGCAAAGCGTAGAGGGCTCGCAGTTCAACATAACAAAGGTGAACCGCCAGCACATGGGACCATACTTGTGCATAGCATCGAACGGCGTACCGCCAACAGTCAGCAAAAGGATTACCCTCGTGGTACAATGTAAGTCATCTATATATACACACACACACACACACATTCGCTTATACATATATGCTTGGTAAATGAGCGCGAATCATGCATATGCTGGGCGCATTCATCAAGCGGCGCTCGATGGCGGCCAGCAGCAGCCACTTGATTGACATAATCGATGGATTTCAGTTCCGCCGATGATTTGGATACAGAATCAACTGATCGGCGCGCGGGAAGGTCAGCAAATCACGCTGGAGTGCATTTCCGAGGCCTATCCGAAATCCATCAACTACTGGACTCGCGATAAGGACGAGATTGTGCCACAAGGTAAACGCCAAATATCTATCGATTCAACACTCGTGTACCATGTATGCCTGATTATTTGATGTGATTCCAGAAATTTTTTTTCCTTTCATCCGGTGGTGGGCAGTAACGTTGTTATTTAACGACGTTAAATAACAACGTTACTTTCTAAAAATTATGCATAAATTTTCATTTATTTGATAACTTTTTTTAGAAAAATATTTTACGAAATATTTTACTGTGATGATGTGACCAGTATAATTTCTAAGTCCGACGCTATAAATTTAGTTAAAAAATATAATATTTCACCGTGTTTTCTGAGCATTTCGGAACGGTTCTAGTCATTAAATATACGGATTATAGTAAAAAAATTTTTGAAAGTTTCTATGGGCGGACGATGTGTCGTAGAAAAATGAACATTTGATGAATGAACATTTGATTCATGTTAATTATGTCTTGGTGGCGACAAAAATTCTGCCATTAGGGGGAAGGGGTCGACTAATTTCGACCTTGGTAATATATGGCAACAACCCACAGAAAGCAATCATTTAACGTTCATCCACTAATTAGGGGTAGTCATGTTCTCGCGGTTCTGTCGACATATTTGGCGCCGAAAAAATTTTTGGACTTCTTTAAACGATTCGTACACATTTCAGCCTGCAACTTTATCACGTGCATTTTACGTCGGTTAGCTATTTAGACTATTAAACTGCTAATTCGGAACAACCTCGTCATGATTCGATATGCCTCTCTTTGAGAATCGCAAAATTAAAAAAAGAGACATATTAAATAAGCTCTCACAAGATGCCAGATTATCTTGAATGTTATTCTATCTAACTTTTTATTTTGATTCCGGATATTATGCTGATAACCTCGTCTGTCGATACAAATTATTTAAATAATGAGGAATAAATTTTTCAGGAAAAATTTGTCAGAAAATTTTTTTGAAAGTAATTCGTTACTTTTTGTTGTAACGGCGTTTCAATATTTTTCGAGTAACGTTGTTACTTGTAACGACGTTACTTTCTAATAAAATTGTAATAACGACGGTACAAATAAAAAGATTGGTAACGACGTAACAAGTACTTGTAACGTCGTGACAAAATTTGTAACGAAGTTACTCGTAACGTCGTTACAAATTTTTTCATTTTTTGACGTCGTTACTTGTAACGAAATAAAGTAACTGTAACGTAACTCCGGATTTGCCCACCACTGCTTTCATTGACTCTTAGAATACAAAAATAAAGATGATTCCGATATTGCGTAACGGATGGAATAACAAAATACAGATCGTGTAAACTCCATTTTATCTTACAAATTATTCTGCCTCTTGTAAAAGCATATCACGATATTCATTGTCTGATATTAAGCGGTAAATCCCACGTTATACATATATTTTTAGTCAACATCAAGCTACACGATACCAGCGCGCGCGTAGTACCCTCCCTCCCCACGTCTGATATTTTTCGAGGTCATTAATAATGTATTGAGTCGTATTACATAAAATGCGTAACATTATGCATTACGTGCACCATAAAAATGCTTACTACGCTCGCGCGCTGGATATTCCATTTCATGAATTTCTCTCTCTTTCTCTCTCTCTCTGTCTCTCATTCTCTCTTACGACTATTAAATACGTCAATACCGACACGTTTTCTTTTAGCCGCTTTATTTGAGCTAAATTAGCTGTTGAATGATGCATGAATACGAATAACTCAAATCATGTGATGAAATGGGAAAAAAGAATGAGAAAGAGAGGAAATGAAGGGCAAAAGGAAATGTTTTTCCAGGAATAAAAACAAGAATGTCAAATGCGACATAGACTCGGTATTGATTTATAAGTAATTGAATGACTGAGTTTTGTTGTACACGTTCCTGTTACACATGAATATCGTGAAATATATGAAAAATAAATGAAAATGAAGAGTACTTGTGAAAAGTTGCAAGACATTAGAACTAATCTAGTGTTTTGCCAAGCAGATCGAGGAAATGAATAGTTAGCTTCGTGTTATATTGCAAAACATATACAAACTGCCGAGCGTTCTTGTATTATGTAATATGCTCTTGAATCAAACTTGCTTCAAAGTAGGTCAGCGCGTGAAGCAGTAAAAGTTTGTGTAATTAATATTTCGAATGTTTATTTACTTTTGTAATTAATACCGAAATACGCTGGAATATCTAGCTTGATTTTGTCTTTTTATGCAGATATTTTTCTTTTAAAGTAAAAAAATTGAATTTTCGTAGCGTAATTTTGGGACCAATTTATTTTTTTTTACCTCTCGTATACCGTTTTTCGAAAATTCTACCGAAGATATTTTTTAAGATTTGAACTATACTTATATACTAACGGAAATCACGTATTTTCAGTCGATAGACGTATATTGAATCGTCTTGATTGGGCTATTGTGACATTTTCTATTTACCCTGAATTCCGTAGAAACTTTTTACAAATCATTTCTCAAAAAAAAAAAGAAAAAGAAAGAAATATTTATCAGACAGATCAAAATTGGCCATTACGAGTATATTGTAGAACACGTCTCAATTTATTGTTAAAGTTAAAGTTTTATAGCTAATTTTGTGTTTATGAATGCAGGTGGAAAATATGAACCAGTTATCATAGACAGTGCGTACAAAGTGGTCATGAAGCTAACGATAAAGTCTGTGAGTGCCTCAGACTTTGGCTCTTACAAATGTGTATCCAGGAATTCCCTCGGGGACACCGACGGCAGTATCAAACTATATCGTAAGTACCTCCAATCAAGTCAGAAACTGTTGCTAGATACTATAATATACACTTGCAAAAGATAAGCTCGTAAAATGTATGCTGTGGAATAAACGAGGTTGTAAAATATGTACTGCAGGATTAAATTATTCGCATTGATTAGCAGTAATACGGGGGGGGGGGGGGGGGTCATTCCGAATGGCCGTTTCTCGCATCTACCTATATACACGTAACATTAAGTAATTTGTATTTGCAAGCCCGCGTACAATCAATTTACAATTAAGATTCGGATTGGAATTGTTTTGCATTTGGCTGTATAGGTGTGTGCGGGATTTGAATGCATCGAAGTACATGGAAACTTGTACTCGTTACTAGAGAGAGAGAGAGAGAGAGAGAGAGAGAGAGAGAGAGAGAGAGAGAAACTTGACTTGAAATTCATTGTATCCCTATTAAGCGAGAGAGAGAGCAGCCCGTGTTCCCCTCTTGGAACGATAAATTTTGTCACAAGCTGCTTGCTCGCAATCGACCGGGTTACAGAAAGCACGTGGATACAAATCTCCTTCGCTCTCTCTCTCTCTCTCTCTCTCTCTCTCTCTCTCTCTCTCTCTCTCACTGCCTCCGAATCTTGCAAAAGAAGCCCGTTGCCCAGGAATATATGGCTTCGCTATTGAATACATAAAAGACCACGATAATATTTCTTCCATTGTGCGCTACTACTGAATTCAGTAAATGTTGCCTGAATCAACTTGCTTTCGTAACTTTATTTTTCTTTCAAATAATCCTATTCGTTATTCGAAGTAATGTTCATTCGCGAATAAAAGAACTGAGAATACGGAAAATATATATAAGCTTACAGTTTCTTAGAGTATGGGGTTATCAACCTCGAGCTACCAATTTATTGATCCTAAATATGTCGCTTTAAAATAGATTGACTACGGTAAAGTCTCATACGTAACGAGATTATTGACAAAATCTTACGAATGCCATTTTATACATTTTTGGCAAGAGTTCTATCGTATAAGAGGACATAAATAGCATTTGGAAGCTCAAGTCGATCGATTCCAGTATAAAGTTCAATCGCATTTTTTTTCTTCACAGAAATCCCTGCAAGCTCCGGTTATCATGCGACTGATCTGGAAATTTCGAAACATAAAGGTACAAAAAATATCATCATCAACTCTATTTTTTCGTAATTCGCAGCGAAATCAAACATTTTCCATACGTTATTTTTGAGTTGCGCAGGTATATTTTTGTTGTACGTACATTATACAACTGAGCTTGCTTGTATCAGATTACATTTCAATATCAACAAACTAAGTATATATTATCAATGTCGAATTAGCTTACACGCAAACATACAACAATGACAACACTATAGCGATCAAATAAGCGCGCTTTGTGCGTAAATTGCTACCACTAATGATGACATTTTCAGAAAATGAATTCAATTTCAAACGTTCTCTAATATTATAGTTTGCTCTTCAACAGTTTGATCATGTAGTGGACCGTGATTTAATATTTTGATAAAGCACAGAAAATTTTTGATTATTTATTAAAGTGTTGAGTGTTTATTATAATTTTACACGTGCACGTATTTACAATTATTACCATCGTCATATTCAAAATAATAAATAGAATGACCATTGAGTAAATATTCTTTTCTGCACATTTGATAAAAAAAAGAATTTTTACTCAGAAGCAAGACTTTACGGATTTCGAGATGAATTTGTTAATTACGTGGAAACGAATAAAGCTTCTTTGAGTGAGCAATAAAATAGTCCAATACTATAACGTACGTGTCGTGACAAATATATTTTTTCCAATAGTCGTACAGTATTACTATTTACTTCCGTTAATAAAAACGCAGCTTTTTTTAACTATTGAAGATTTGTTACACGCGAACAGGATAGATTAACTATGGTTTCAGAAGATTAGATAACCTTTTAGTAAGATCACATATTTGATGTATAAACATTGAAATTGAACAAATTGCATGAACAAGAGTCTAGGTATGCTTTACTTCCAATCAAAAAATGTATAATCTGCTATCAATTTGAACAAACAATCATCCTTTTTTCAATAAAGTTTCGCCTGGCCAAACGCAATGACCAATCCAAATCTACTATTCACAAACGCACGCAAAAAAGAACAACCAAATACTTTGATCAAACAAAAGGAGAAGAAGGAAAAAAAAACACACATTCAATCAAGTCGCAGCAACTGCTGCAGCTTTTTCATCAACGTATGCAGTTTTCTCAATGAAATCCGTTGATTCAGCTAAAGAACATAGCGTTGCAGGGGGGGGGGGGGGGTCACGCGCGAGCGGGCATCGACAGAAATATCGTTCTCTTTTTCGGCGTATTTTCCAAACCGCGACTCTCTCGCTCTCCTTTTCAGACGTCCGCCGCGGCGCGCGCGCGCGCTCGGCCGCAGGCAGGCTTTTTCAGCAACAGCAGCAGCAGCAGCGCGTCTTGCTCACCTGCCGCGCCGCTGGCGCCGCATATGTACGTGTACACGTTTATATATGTTTGGCGAAATGTAGGCAGAAAGCGGGGGCGGTATATATGTATATGCGAGTGAGCGCACGGACGTGTAATCTACTTGCCGCGGTCTCTTTGAGCCTCGACGAAAAGGAGAGATAGAGAAAGCCAAGGATATTGTGTGGCTGCTGCAGAAACGCAGCAGTAGTAGGGAAAAGATTTCCGACGAGTTCGTGCTCGACATTTGTAATGTGCTGGCTATATACTCATGTGTATCTGTGAGTCTGTGAGTGTGTGTGTGTGTGTGTGTGTGTGTGTGTGTGTGTGTGCGTGTGTGTGTATGCATGCTCTTAACGAATTTTCGGACAGTTTGTGCCGCCGCCGCCGCCACGTCTAGCTCGCTCTTTTATGCGTGTTTGCTCTCTCTCTACAACTTGCGGATGTGCCGTAGAACGGTAATAATTTTTCCTTCCTCTCGCTTTTCGCAACGCACACACACGTGCACACACACAGTCACATACTTTCCTCTCCCGTGAATCTGCATTAGTATCTCTCTCTCCTCCTTTTCACAGGCTCTGAGTACTTTTCGGTGTTGGAGCTTATTTCTGGATGGGATGCGCGCGCGAGTGGCTCGAGCAGGAATTGAAATTTCGATTTGGGTCACTTTTTTTTACACGGAATTATCGGAGCGGGCGCGCGCTCGCGCAAGGAAAAGCCTTTCAGATATGCCATTTCGGTAATTACTTTAGTCGCGAATTTTCAAGCACATTCAAACGAGAAGTAAAATTTTCAACGCTTATATATCCATTCCGCAGCTATTTCAATTTTATCTTTCCATTTTATTTTCTTTACTGCGGCATTATCGAGTATGAATGAAAGCTCGTCCTCGATGTAGGACGAATGTATCAAATTGTGCTTGCTGTCATAATTTTAGATATCGATTCGACGTCGTATTCCCGGCTATTTTCTTACCGGGGGAGATGAATGAAAAAAGAAAATATATTGCCCTCGGCTTTTAAATTGCGGTCAACCCAAGCTCTCAGCCAACATCCCTCAAACTTTCGGTAACACCTAGCCCACTCCACGTCGTCGCTTGTTTGGAGACAAGAACAAGAAAAAAAAAACAAGCACAGAGTAAAAGAAGGATGCATGCAAAATGTCAAGTTGGCCGCGAAAAGGCGGATCTAAAGTCGCGAGAGCGAGAGAAAGAGAGAGGCTTGTTCGACGAAAGATTTATGTAGTCGCACGAGCTAAGGGTTAACTTTTACAAACTTTTGCCTCGAGGCTCGAATGCCAAGTTTCGTGCGCTTCTCTCTCTCTCTCTCTCTCTCTCTCTCTCTCTCTCTCTCTCTCTCTCTCTCGTGCAGTCAAAGCGATTTGGGATCCGAGATTCTCTCATGCTCGGATTAACAGGCGTTGTCTCGTTTGTTACACTTTGTTGTGGATCAAGTGCGGGCTTTCTCGTCAAAAAAAAAAAAAAAAAAACGATAACAATGTTTGTACCAAATTCGTTCCTAATGAAAAAAAAGTATTTCTTCTTTGAAATAGAGTTGAAAATACTATCAAGTGGCATATTGCTAAGATGTTTTTTTATAGATAGATTTTTTTTATTTGTGTACGGTTGTATAAGAAAAGAATATTCGACTCGGCGGTTTTCTATTTATTTTACAAACCTCTGCGATTTATTCACCACACAGCATCCCACTACTTTTTGCATGATGTCGTGCTTGCAAATGAAGCTGAAATGAATGTATCATAATTGTAGGTAAGCAGAGAAAGAATGCCGGAAACAACATTCTCGAGGAAAATCAAGATATGCTAAAAGAGAGAAGTGAGTGTGTATATACATGATGTACAATTTATGCCAGACTTTATATATCTTTATTTACATTTCAACGCTTCCCATTCAAGACTTTATTTCAGTTGCAGTTTTCATGTACTTTGCTTTTCTTGCCTGCTTCTCTCAATTTCAGTTTTATCAAAAGCATGCATGGAATTAATGTACACATACACTGTTTATACTGTTCGCCGTTTACTAACATAAGCATCAACTTTTCTGCTAACAAAATTTCTAATTCTTTTTTTTTTTTCATAAACAGAACTTTTTGATAACATTATATGCATGATATATTTTTACATTGAGTGTAACAATAATCCCTTCAAACTCTGTGTGCACCATAATAAATAATATAAGCTCTAATCAGCGTGTAAGCTTTTTCAAGTTATTTTTATCATCAATCATTCTTTCATAAACCATTTTTTGTAGAGTAGAAATTCATTAGTATTAAGTTATAGTTTCACGTCGAAATTCTTTGAATATTTACATTTTTATTATCCAAAATTTAAGAGCCTAATTTTTTAAAAGAAATTCCAAGCTCACCTCAGATAAAAAACTTAGATGATTCTATGTCGTAAAATCAGTTGAACAATTTCATCAAAAAAAAAAAAAATCACATGAAAAGAGAAAAAAAAATTAGCAAAATTGCTTTGAAACGACGCAATAACTAATAAAATCTTTATCACTATAGAGAGTCTACCGAAGAACAAAGAAGTTACGAAGTATCGCAGAGTCGTAAAAAAAACGATCTCTTCGCATATATATGTATCAAGCTCGCGCGTACACTTTACTTCACACGTAACCCGTATCAAGCATGTAAAGCCATTTTGCTTTGGATGCTCGCAGATTCAAGCCAGCGAAGTCGTAAAGAAGACGAGGACAACGAGGAGGATTACTATAGCTCGGGGGTGGCAAGGTGGCGACTCCCCAGCCCAGTGGTTGTAGCTGCCTGCGGCCTTACGCTGCTTCTGCTGCTGCTACCGCCTCGACATCAACCACAGCTGCGACCGACTTGAGAGGTCAAGCAACCACGACATCTTCGGCTTCCACCATCACGCCAGCCACACCACCAGTTCCACGCTGCTACTCTTGCTGCTGAGTCGGACTTTTATCATTTTGATTTTCATCAAACTCAGCTGCGCGCTCCTGTATTTCTTTTCCTTGCGTTTTATTTATCGATACGCGGACGACGTGGATGCGGGAGTGACATTTTTTAGCTTCTGTTTTCTCCAAAGACAAAAAAAAAAGCGATTCAATGTACAAAAGAAGCACTGACGAAATGTTTCAACGTATAACATACACTGCCTTTATACTCAAATTAATAATTTAGTATATCGTACGATGAATTGTTACGAATGCAACTCGAATATTACTACCAAATGCGCGATGGTGTACATATATATATGCGTAAATACTTGACCTGTCTCCTACGTGCTTTGTGCTATAATATTAAAAGTCTTCTTGTCGAGTATTTTAATCTTTTCAGTCAATTTAATATCTATATACTTTATCATATTATTGCAAAATGTAAATTCGCGTGCATATTTCCGAAGAAATAAATAAATACAATGACTTTTTTCAATTTTTGAATCAAAAGCATTGCTGAATTGCGTATCATTCTCTTTTATGTCCTTCAAAAAATATAATGACTGGAAAGATTAATACATATTTCTTTTCCGAGGAAAAAAGATGGAACAAAATTTAACTAAAAAAATTATATTTTTTGCGTAAAGGAATGTTATATAAGTGCATGTAGATCCTATTGATTTCGAGCTCCAAATGATAAATGTCCGTATTCCCAGTGGGCTTATGAAAAATACAAATGTACATAACCAGTAAAAAGAATGCGAGAGTTCGGCTTATTAACATATACATAATGAACGGTCGATGTAACGTCTCCATTACGTTTCAGTTGGGTTATAATGCACGCGTACATCCGATATTTTACGTTAGCTGATCTCTGATTCAACGATAAATAGTAAGCATAATTTGCGTTAAAAAGAAGCTTTAATGTTTTGCGGAATAATATATAGTGAAGCATATTTTTGTGTGAAAGAGATCAAGACTAATGTAAGTTACGTCGAAAGCTGTTGAACTGCGAATATATGTAAGAGAACTGACTTGAGGTATTCGTTAAATGCATCAATCTTTACCATGAAATGAAAAAAAACTCTCGAGAGTATATCTTTCAAACATCAATTCGCGCGAGCGAAAATGCATCTTGTAAACGATAGAAGAAAAAAAATTCACGACGTCTGTTCTTTTGAATCCGAGTAGAATACGTATCTGACATATCTCGCGTCACCGATATAAACGCCTGTGACAGTGATTCGCGAAAGAGATACGCGGCAGGCTGACGAAAAGTGCGAATAAAAAAGGTGCGCAGTGAAACAGGATATTGAAAAGAAACGTGTAAGAAAGAATAAAAGAGCATCAAAGGTATAGCGGGCGCCAGACACTCGCGTTATAGTAGCGGTATATGTAGCCTGGTGAAAATTTTTCAGCCGGCTTCGTCAAAATGTCAATTGAAAGGCATGAAAAAGTAGTTCACGAGTATGAGCGTGTATGTGAGTGTGTGTGCGGTGCGGCAGCGGCGTAGACAGACAATCGCGAAAAAGGCGAACGTTATATGCGCTCTTTGAGCTCATATGTATATTTAATACATCTCTGTCTCTCGCTCTCTCTCTCTCTCTCTCTCTCTCTCTCTTTGAAATAAAATTCAAATATGCTCTCAATGAATTTATGCATTGATTCTGATGCCGCATACACGATCACGTGAATAGCTATATACACGCGAGTACTTTCATTCGAATGAAACTGGAAAAATTATAATCTGAAATGGAGAGAGAGAAAAAATCCCTTATACAGAGCTTTAGAAAACAAGTCGTATTAAGACGAACTAAAAAAAAAAGAAAAAGCATTCTTTTCGCATGGGGATGATTCACGCGACTTCCATAGTATAAGAGGCCCCAACTGAATTCGCAATAAAACGTTTCAAATATCCTGATACACAATCGCAGCCAGCCAGCGAACCGACACCGAAAAATTCGCAACTTCCATGACAAGGGGAATTCACTGACACAGAGAACGAGAGAGTGTTGGGTAGATAGTAGGAGGGAGAGAGAGAAGAGTAGCTACTGCTGCAGGGCTTTGGAAAATATCAGGCAAAAAACGTTCACGGGCCATCAAACGCGCGAATTTGAGCGCTTATACAATGCGTGCAAGCGAGCGGCGCATGACGCATATACACAAATCGTGCGCGCGGTTCAATGCGAAAATACACTCCGCCCCGGATACTTAGGCGAGCTAGGCGCGGAACTAAAGCCGCTCATTGTCAGTTGAGACGTCCTGGCTTTTATATATGTATCACTAGGGGTGCGCAGCGCGAATAGACCGGGGAATAAATAAATCTGTACGCGCGCGCGTGCCGAGCGCTTTGTTCGTCAGACCAACCCTGCCAAGCTCACGCTTCTTTCTCTCTCTCTCTCTCTCTCTCTCTCTCTCTCTCTCTCTCTCTCTCTCTACCGCGTTATACACGCTGCGCATTCTTCGTATACTGATAGTAATTATTGCGAGTCCGACAGCCGGAACAGGCACGTCACTCACATTCGAGGGTGCGCGCGCTCGCTCGCCCAGGTTTCACGCTTCTTTTTCTTTTTATCGCGTGCTCCGCTCGGGCTTTTTGGTTCCGCTTCGCCGAGTGATGATTACTTCGAATACTCTGCGGTGAAATTGTTTCAATGGGAATCGAATTGATTTGAAAACTTTCTTTCTTTCTTTCACTTTGCCATTTTCAGATTCGTGTAGTAAGGTAGGAGAAGAAAACCAAGTATCAAAAACTGAAGGCGATTGAAAATTGTAATAATGTTTGATCAATCAGCGAATCGGACGAATCTTTTTTTACACTCGGATATATAGATCAATTTAGTTTTCTTTACTTGAGAAATTAGAGATTGAGCTCCCAAGGAATACTTCACTACAGTCAATTATAAAGCTTTTAATGATTATCAATGATAAATTAATGAAAATAGAATATTGTATAAATGTGCATGCTTTTTTTAGTGACTCATAGTAAACGCATTTATCATGAATTATTTTTACGCCTATATCATTTCACGATATTCAAGTATTTTCTTCGTAATTTCATTTGCAATTTTAATTTATTGAAATAACTAGTACTTACGATAGAACTGATCATGCAAAAAAGTATTCGCATATATACAAAAATATTAATTGTTTGAAGTATAGCACCCTTCATGGTATAAATATATCTTGATTCACGATCAGCTGAGGGCGTGAATCAAGATATAAAAATATTAATTTTCTTCTATAAACACAGTTAATCACTTATAAATAAAAGTAAATTTAGGCCGAAGAAATGTTAAAAAGCAATGTTTTTCGAATATGAATGTTTATAAAATGCTAAATTTATTGAATGGACATAATTAATTGTAGTAGAAGTAAAAGATAAATGGTGGTTGATGAAGCTACATAAACTGATTAATTAGAAACAATAATTATTTGGAAAATAACTTTCACATTAAAGATGATGTCACTCATGATAATTTGAATAATCGTATCGAAAATACATATGAAAATTGTTATTTCTTGAAGATAAACCAGTTTATGGAATATCTTATCTGTAATGAAAAAAAAATTGTGTAACATAATTATTGTACAAATAATACTTTTTGTGTATACGACAAGCACTAATTGGAACTGATTGTTTCAATTATCAATCTATTTGAAAACATAAATACGTACTACGTGGTTTATAATGTGAACTTCTAATCGAATAATTATTTGTTTTAAGATCGCTTTTTCAAATATAGTCAAAGTAAACATGACAATTCTTCATGAAACGTAATGTAATGTAAAACGTGAATCAACCTGTGAATAAAACACTTTTTGTATTGCAATACTTAGTCTTCTGAGTTTCAAAAAGATTTTCAAAAATATATCTGAACGCCAGTCAATGGAAAGATAAAAAATGTAATGTATAAATTCAGATGTATGTACGCAATGCTGAAAAGCTTCCGAGAGTGAGATATAGAAATCGCTTGATAAAAATAGTATGTATGTGAGCACATGACATAATAGATTTGTACAATAAAATAAATTAAAAATTGTACATAACGTATATAAGTCAATAAAGTATTTCTTTTTGGAAAAGGTTGCTACTTATTCGAACCACCAAAAATAATAATAATAATAATAATAATAATAATAATAGCATCAGATCCATATTTCTTTAAGTTTATGTGAAAACATTTTGTTCTTTGAAAGCATTTATTTATTTATATCAAAGTGTAGTCAAATTTAATAATCAGTCAGCTATTACCTCATATAGATACATCACTAAGACTTGCGATAGCGATAACCGGACACTCGCGCGGTAAAATCTATCTTACCGATCAAAGATAAAGTTGGCCCCTGATTTTCTGGCAAAGATTGATATAAATTTTGAATATGAATATACTTTTCTATGAAACAAATAAAAAAAAAAAGGTGTGAGTGGCCATTGCACTCATGGCGGGAGCTAGCTCCATCCCCGGCGTTGATTGACTACTTTT
>JAWWMK010000021.1:4255239-4265434 GCA_035047105.1 Galeopsomyia nigrocyanea | reverse complement strand
GTGACCGAATCCACTCGAAATAATAATATATTGATGCTTATCCGAAGTTCAGAAGTTATTTTAATTTTTGTTTACAACAACTTGACGAGATGAAAAACACTGTAGTATACGGGGTGGTAACGTTGTTTAAGTTGTTGACTATAAGCGAAGAAAAACTTGCAAGCTATGCTCGTAATCAGGGATTAATTATAGAATACGGAATAACGATAGAAAAAGTGCACATTTGGCGTCGTATTATATTAATACACTAAAAAAAAAAATGACAAAAGCAATAGGTAAAGTACAGGTGGAGAGAAAAGTGTTTCGAATTATCGAAGTACTAACCGGGTTTAACGCTTATAGATATCATCCCATCGTGTATAAAACAATAAGTTACTTGCATTTTCAAGATTTCGAATACTTACGTGATATGAAAAGCACTCATTTAACTATATAGTAATTGAAACAATGTTGCATTATACCAAACTTCTAATTGTTTGTGATGCTGAATGAGGTATTTTTATTCACTCATAGAGCATAAGAATTATCCCAAAACAATCGTAAAATTGTCATAAGTTATTATATACTTATAAAAACTAGGCTTTAAAAATAAAGAATCATAAAATTATTTAATGCACTATTTATTTAGATTACCTTGTAATCGTTAATGTCTTTTTAAACATCATAATGTTCAACTGAAGTTTATAAAAAAAAACAAACAAAAAAAAACACTCGAAAATATTTTTGAACATGTAATTGAAACCAAAAATGAAATTACAAAATAATTTTCTTTTTCATTAAACAATTTAAGAATAAGTAAAATCTGAGATTAGTCATTGGAATGAAAATAATTATTACCAGAACGGTTTGACCAAACTTAAAAGAAATTACAATTACAATTATGTTTATTATATAATTTAAAACCATAAACTGTTTGCTTTCTATAATTTAATAATTCTCAAAGATTGTTGAAAGTATTTTTACTTGTAAGAGGCAAAAAAAAACAAAGATTTGCGAAAGACGATGAACTTTATTTGATACAAGATAACATCGCAGTCTGACAGAAAGGCATTTAACTTCAACAATGCAAAAACAAGGAGCTGGAAAGTTTTCAATAATTAATAATCGTTATAACGAGCTCGTGTTTTAAGGCGCATAGAATTAAAATAAATGTCTTTGAATATGTACATGTTTATACTTTGGTATTTTGATAAGATTTCTTTTTTAGATATACATAATTTTTTCGCTAAATCGTTTACAACGCTCGATAAAGCTTTTTTCCTTCTAACGATGTTTTTTTTCTTTATCATAGAACTAACTATCACATTCATTAATTATATATCATCATGTATACATTTGCGGCTCGAAAAATCTTTCAGTATGATTACTTTTCTCTTTATTCTGTCGTGACAAGAAGATTTTAATATATTCATTTTTGAATTGTCGCTCGCTAACTACCCGATTGAACCCGCTTTTTCTGTATTGTATATTTTATTTTATAATTTTTCTTCTTTAACTCTTACTTAGACGAGTCGTGTAGTTCAATGTTAGTTATGTGGCATTTTAAACGTTTTTTTTTTTTTTTTTCATAATAGACCACATTGCAGGCAGAAAAGACGTATTTAGAAATTGTTTTATTTTAAATTTATTTTGTATAAGTTGCGATCATCAATTTTTTAACATTTTAAAATTTTTGAAAGATAAAATGCCAAATATATGATATGTTTATACTTTCGTAAATTAACAAACTAATATTAAATGTAGAACGGAGGCACAACAAAGCGCTTCACCAAAAATGTTAAAAGCACTGCAAAAAGTGATTTATCATAATTTGTGTGGAAGGACGTCAGTAGATGCTTTCAAAATCTATTTCATGATACAAATGAGTTGTTTTTTTATGCAATAATTTTTTTTTTCAATGACTTAGTAATACTCATATGAGTTTTTGATGACTGGATTAAAACTTTGTATTTAAAATTAAAAATATTAGTTCTATTGGCATTTAATTGATTCAAAATACTTTAAAACGCGTATTTACAAGAAGATGCTGCTCTTCAATAGTTTAACTATGAATAATAGAATTTTCTTAACGTATAGTTTATTCTTTTTTTTTTATTTTGATTAGCTAAAGTTTGATCACTTAATTATTATCATTTGGGCTCGCATTACCGGCAACAATCTTCATCATTTTTTAAACTCGTCCGCGTTTTAGAAAACTGAAGACTTCTTGCTTTTTTTGACATGATTTACTTGCATCTAGGCACTCAACATCGATACTTTTAATTACATAATTATTATACAGTTAACGCGTTCGTATTTACAATTCTTTGAATTGTCATTAAATCAATTTTATTGCTTGAAATTATCAGTCTATTTTTAGTTAAGGAGCTTCTTTTTACCTATACTTCATTCGAAAGCTCTTTTAAGATTCATTTGTGAGCTTCCTTTGAGCAAAAATTGTCGCAAAAGTGCATTATTATTAATCTGCTGAGTTAATTCAGACTACAGTGTGAGACGTACACGGAAAATCCTAACGACCGAAACTAAAATTTCGCTCAATAAAAAACTTCGAATTCTAAAGCCGCGCAGTCTCAGCATCACACCGCCGAATCGCCCTTTCTGCGCCTCAGTACAGTGATTCCTATGGATCCTCGTATTTTTCGGAGTAAGTCGATAATATTGGCCGTTGACATGTGCTCTACACTTTCATCGTTTACCTGAAAAGTTCATTAGACGTGTTATTTTTCAAGTTCACAGCATTTTCGAAATTATTTTTCGTTTGAAGCCAGGAAAGACAGTTACCATAATTAAAATATCGCCTTGTTTAAGTCTTCCATCTTTAGCAGCTACACTGTCGGGGTGAACTACTGATATCACTGTATGTTCTCCGTCCGGTTGCAAACTAAAACCGAGTCGGCTATTCCATCCTCGCGTGAGCTCTACCATGAACACCTATTGATTTTGGAATTATAATAAATGAAAAAAGCATACAACAACAATGAACGCAATTTTCGAGTGGTAACGATAATATTTACCTCGTATCCTTGTTCATGAAGATCGGCTAAGGCGGCTGACTCTAAAACTTCTCGATCGTCTTGCATCTGAGATCCGTCTGCTTCGTCGGAGTCGTCAGGTGCAAACATCACCCCTTTCCATTTAAGTAGACCTTTACTGCCGCCTGGATCATCAGCACCCATAACTTTACCTTGTTCGTGAAGACATGCAAATTTTACTAATTTTCTATCTATATAATCGCAGCCACATAAGCCATCGAGTGTGTCTTTATAAAATTAAGCCACGTCTTTAAATCGATATTGAACTGTGACGACATTAAATGTGAAAGACGAGGTAACTGTGTACTGTTATGCAACGTCTCTGTACACGCGCAAAAAAAAATGAAGCATTGAACTTTAGTTTTTTTTCAACTGAATTGGCATGAAGCAATAAACTAAAAATGAAAAGCTATACGAACACAAAGCAAAGTGGATCGGGATCTATTGATCTACCTGGAATATCCTGCTCGCTGGAGTGTGCAACTTTGCTCTTGACCGGCTCTTGATGATGAGGCAGCGTGAGATTGCCGCAGGCTGGATTGGCACTCTGGTAAGCCGGATTCTTGTGGCTGAAAGCAGCGGCGGCGGCGACGGCATCAGCGTTGGAGCCACTGTGATGGAGCGGTGGCATGGAGGCCGGCTGCTCGGAATTGTCGCTGTCGGTGACGATGACGGTCCCACCGCCACTCGTGTCGGACTCGACGCTGAACTGGAAACGCGGTCGCTCGTGACGGTGATGATGGTGATGATGATGGCTGTTCGACTGCTGCTGCTGCTGCTGATGCTGCTGCTGCTGTGGTAATTGATGCGGCAACGGGTGTTGCGGGCGCAGCTCGAGATGGGAAGGCCGGTGCTGAGGTTGCGCCGCTCGCGAGGACGCGGAGTCGCTGGACTCGTAAACCTCGTAGACCAGCGGCGAGTCGGCCACGTCGTTGGCCGCCGGCGTTTCCGGCTGCGAGTTCGTGATCTGCGTCTTGATGGAGCACTGGTCCGAGTCCGAGGTCTCTTGGCTGACCGACGACGCGTGCGAGTGTCGGTTGTTCCGGCTGCTACCACCTGCCAAGCGCAATAATATCGTTGCAACGTTTGCGTCATTCGAGCTTTCCATCGATTCGACTGTCGCGTGTAATTGTTATATAACCCCCACCTTCGTCTATGTCGGCGTTGGACGAACGAGTGCCCGGTCGACGCAGTCTTCTCGGTGAATTGCAGGACGCGCCGGACGATTGACGCTGGCCGCTCGAACCGCTCGACGTGCCCGGTGACAATTTTCGTACAGCTAAATCGCATAGCATGTCCACAGCCTCTTGTCTGTAATAATATTTCATACATCTAGCATTCTGTTAGAAAAAAAACCGTTTGTTTTACGAGCTAAAATGAAGAAAAACTTTAATGAACTTAATGACAGGTATGAAAGGTACGTCATAAATCGATAATATACATAACGATTCTCAGTCGGTAATTGAATTATGATACGAGACAACGGTTGATTATTATGCATTTATTTGAAGTAACTTCCAAGTGGTTTGTCGTGTAGCAGCAATTCGAGGCGAAAGTTTCGCTGTACAAACTATAAGCAATAAGTTGGAGTACACACTGACCTCAGGCAAGTCTTGGTAGGACGGAGCGGATGATCGGGCTCGGTGGGCGAGAGCGCGGACACAGGGGTCTGCGCGGGATCGCGATACAAGCGAAGTTTCACTCGTGGCCCGCAGCGTCGCAGCAACGCCACCGCTTCCTCGTGGCTCATGGGCGAGAGGGGCTCGTCGTCGACGGCGACGATCTTGTCGCCCGGCTGTATGCGTCCGTCGCTTAGTGCCGGCTCGCGCACCAAGGCGCGCACGTAGTGTCCCAGTGCGCTGCTGTCCGCCTTGCGAAGCGTGAAACCCAGGCTGCCGCCTACCTTTGTCATCTCGATGTCGAATTCCTATGGCGGCGAGGGAAAAAAAAAGTGCGCGCGAGTTTTAGCGCTCATGCCTTTTTCATTTGGACGAAGTTCGTTCGAAAGCTCTACTTTCGCACGCTCGTTTCCAATTTGGACGGTTTAATTAGCACGCCGAAATTACAATTTTCGCGATAGCCAAATTAACTTTAATCACTCGAAATTGGCTTTTTTTTTGATTGTGTAACTTTGTAATTAACAGACATTTTCATTTTACATTCCAATTAAATTTATAACTCGATGAGCGATTTTGACTTTCGAAGAATAAATTGGATGTTCAGCTACTCCAATCAAAATTGCTAAATGAAATTGAAAACTTATGTATAATTCTCAAATTTAATAAAAATATCAAGGATGGAGATGAAGTTGATTTCTGCAAAACTCGTAACGAACAAAGTTACCAGAGATCGAAAAGTTGTAAAACACTTTTCCGCGAGGAGGAAGCTTTAAAGGAGAGAGAAAAAAAATGAATCAAGGATAATATACTTACTCCGCACGGTTCGACTTCGAGAGGAGGCAAGGGATTCAAAGGTATCTTGAGAGTAAGCCCAGGGTTTTCGCGCCTGGTCGGCGGTGGTGGCGGTGCTGTAGTCGGTGGTCCAGTGCCGTTCGATGCTTCGCCAGGAAGTCGACATACTACCAGCTCGACTGTGCTCGAAGTCGTACGTAGCACTTCCAACGCTTCCTGCAACGTTATTATTATGTTTTTTTATTGCAAAAGAGTATTACGTTTAATGAAAAATTTTTTTTTCGTAGCTCGATAAATATCGGGTATCCGTTTAATGGAGCTCGATAAAAATTACGATAATCGGAATAGAGCGAGCTCGCTGATTCGAATGAATAATCGATTCGCAAGTTTGGTATTGGATTGAAACTCATTTGGCCAACTAATTATTCAGCGAAGAAGTTATCGAACTGGAAATCGCGAAAAAGGTCTTTTCTCTCGATTCGTCTATAAAATCATGATCGGCTGAATTCCAAACGAAAGAGTTTTTCGACGCTAAATGCTTGGCCAACTTTAACGAGAAATTAATTATTTCCAAAGGCAATTGCAAGTGCCATTAAGCGGCGCAAGCTCGGCAATCTGGGACAAACATTCGATTCGCAGGCAGCCGAGTAGCTGCGAGCCAACAAGCCGCGGATAGTTTAGCGGTCGATTTGAGCAGCGCTGAGATCATCATCATTATCATCGTCGTCGCGAGTGAGCGAACGGAAGCAGAGCGGAAGCTTGTAAAAAGTGGCGATAGGTGCATGCACGTCACGAGTCGTCACCATCGTCGTGGTCGTCGTGGCAGACAGGACGGCGACGATAACACGGCCAGTGTGGCATTATGCTAATAGCATGCAAATCTTGGACGACGTGCCGTCAGCAGTCCATTGTGCGCGCGCGAAGGAAGAGGAGAGGATTCGCTGTTAGGTATGCCCTCGGCCAACTCGGACATACTCACACACACACACATACACAGAGACAGAGACACGCGCGTCAATGGCACTTGACCGAGTAAGGCACCGCTGTAACGCTACATATACGCGCAGACGCTCGCTACTCGTCTCCTGTGTACATTGTCGCCACTCGAGGGCTATTCTATCGGCGATTGCGCTTGATTGCACGCTCAAGGCTATTCTCTCGCCTTGTATGACGACGCCTCAGCTGTACGTAGCAGCCACTACACCCAGGTGTGTGTGTGTGTGTGTGTCTGTGCGACCGAGCGAACTAATGAGACCGCGCCATTAGCTTCGCAGTGGCTCGACGAGCTGTACACGCTTTGTTGTATGTTCTGCAAAATTGACTTGAGCACTATCGTATCTCCGATCTTTCGAATGACAGTATAAACTGCCACTGGTAGAAAATTACCAAGTCGGCTGATTCTCTTATTTTTAATTACTATTTTTTTTTACATTTGCAAGCTTTTCTAATTGGCGACTCAAGATGCTTTTTCTCTTTTCTCGCTTACTCTGGTATATGCGTTACGACGAAATAATTCGGCGACGGTATTAAAAAATCATGCAATAACATCCTTGAAATTTTCGAGCAATTTCGGGTTGTCACCGACGCTTTATATGCTAAAAACTCGAGCTCGCGAGATAAAATTATGCGATGCCGTGTGTTCTCGCTTGGAAAATTAAAGGAGAGCAAAATGGGTCGTAAAGGCACTAGCGCTCGCGACGTTATATGAGAAAAAAGTAGTAAAGCGCGGCGCAGGACACACTTTAATTGTGAGGCGAGACAGATGACGAGAATAAAAAAAGGATATATGAAAGCCATTATCGTTATTTCCATACACCTTTATTGCTGCCCACGCGCGCGCGCGCAAATAAAACGACAACAACAATAACAACGCAGATAGTTGCGTATCTAAAGCTAAAATCAATGTTCATTCGGAGATTTTACGATTGGAAGCATGCGCTGCGTCGTTCGGAACTTTATCGACTGGTCATCAATTCGAAACAATCGCGGGAGAGAGAGAAAGGCAAAATCCGCAAAATAGCAAGTTCGGTTGGAATCAATTTGCCAAAGTGTCAGCGTCAGGCAGCTTGCAGGGACGACGGCATTGTCCGGCGACTTACGTAGTTGGTTAGTCCAGTGAGGGGTATGCCATTTGCCGCCAGCAGGATATCGCCCGGCTGCAATTTGTCCGAGAGGGCGGCCGGTTGCTGAGGGAACAGACGCTTGACTCGCAGTGGACCTGCTGTACCGCCACCGGACACGCTCAGACCCAGCCCACGGCTGCTCTTTTTCAGCACCACTCGGAACGTGTGTTCTGCAACAGAATTTCAAGTAAGAATTCGTTAATACGTTTTCGACGGATGTGACGTCTTCGCAAAATGTATGATCGATACTTGTACGTGAGCACGTACTTTATCGATTTAGCAGTTTATTCTTCGAAATTTAATATATTTTTTTAATTTATAGAAAAAATTCAATGATATAAATCATAAACTTATCCATTAGATTATAATTTTTTTATAAAGTAATATTATTTTTATTCTTTTGCATAAAACAGCAGTATTTCAGACAATAAATTACATCGATAATCCGCATGATTAGGAGTATGTACACGTTATTCAGTTTGGTTCAACCCTTAAAGTCAAACTCAATTTACCGCGAGTCAAATTACCAACAACGTTTAAAACCCGAGGTCCACGTAAATTTATGCCACAAGTCACTCTACTATTCACGCTATTCCATTCGGGAGATACGCCTAAATAAAATTATTTTGCGTGATTAAACTTGCAAAACATGCATCGACCGTAGCTTATGTCAATTAAATTTCAAGAGACGGACAAAAGTATCGCGCGCTAGCTTAGCTCGTCCAATTTATGAGGACAATTTCGAAAACAGTTCGAATAAAAATTGAAAAGTAACTTTTTCCCACTGCGTATAACTCGTTTTTGAGTTTAATTGGTATTTACACTCAGGCGAGCTTAAACGCGCATGCACTATCGCGGAATAAAGCGGCGTGGCAGCTCATTTAAAGTTCTGATTCGTAATAAACTGAGCGCGCGCCGAAGCTATAAACACAGCCGGTCAGCTCTCGACTGCTAGAGAGAAAGAGAGAAAACGCATGAATGGAGTAGCACAAACAAAACAATGAACTCGGAGGGCGAATGATTCGAATGGAGCACCATTGAGTTAAAGTTAAAGCGTTTCTCTGAGTGTCGAGGCCGATAATTAAAACTTTAGAAACTCGTCTTTTTGAGCGCAGCTCGCCTCTTCTCTTTGCCTTCCGGGGGCTGCTTTTGCCGAGGCCCCGGAAGTAACCGGCCGGCCGGCAGTTCAGTGCCAGCTGACGCGCGCGCCAATTCTTCAAAGCCTCTATTTAGCTTGCATTTTATAAATGAGCGAGCCTGAGAGCGAGAGAAGTACAACGTGTAAAAGAGCGTTCTCGGCAGTTGATTCTCTCATTTTTCACTGCAGCTGCCGCACACTGCAGCTTTGCCATTTACGCCAAACAAATTCATTCATTCACGCGCCTCCCAGAACTTTATTCAATTATATTCCTCGAAGTTAATGCCTCTATCGATTGCCCATCCTATATACGCACCTTTGGCGATGATGTAATCAAGTAGAGTTTCAAGCAAGAACAACGTAAACAGACTCCAAGGTCTCACTTTAAACGCCAAGTAGATTGAAAAAGAATTTCAATGGCTCCGCGCTCGCGTGGAGCACCATTGAATGTTGACTCGGTAAATATGTACGCAAGCTGTAAGGCTCTAAAGGTGAAAAAAAAACAAAAATCTCGCAAATTCACATCTGTTACCTGGAAGGCTATCCATTATGCGACAAACAATACCGTACACACAGTCTGGGGCTGAGAGTCGCTTGAGAAAAGATGCTTGCTGCTGCTGCAGCGGCTTCTTCGAATAAGCTGTATATAAAGGGAGATCCATCTGTTCTCTCTTTCTCGATCTACGTTATAACGACCTGCACGGCTTATAAAACGTACACGACGAATGCATCTCCTGTTTGAAATGCGATTTGCGACCGAGAAACGAGCGCGCGGGCGCGACTTTAACGGGGTATATACTGCCACGTTGCTATTGAAAAGTAACGTGAAATTCTATAGCTCGAATAGAAGCTCTTTCTGACGAATAACAATGCTGATGGTACAATCGAATTACTCAGGCAAATAATACGAAGAGAAGAAAGCTCTCGTAATGTACACATTGTTAACGTTATTTTCCTTACTTAGAGCCAATAAAGCCCTGTCTTGGCCAACAGTCGAGATATACGTATTATACTTTTATTCGAATTGATTATTAGTTGGATACAGATTTGCGTTGTTTCATTGTACTGTGAAAATATTTGAACAAGCTTTTCCGTAAGAAAATCGCAAGGTTATAACGCTTGACATGTATATGTTTTGGCAAATATACACCGAGGGTATAGACAAACAAAATAGTAGTCGCGGAGGGGGCACCCTACTCGAGTATACAGAGAGGGGCTGATCAAATAGTGCACTGCTGTTCTCGGGTTCGACTCAACGAGGTGCGAAAGCCGAGCTTCCGAAACGCGTGTCCATTAGAGTCTCTATCTTTATTTCTTTTTCCACGCGATGTAGAGGGAAAGAGAGAGAGGGGGGGGGGGGGGGGAGAAAGCAAAAGAACTTTTCATTTCCGGGCGGCGCGAGTAATTTCGACGCCGCATCTCTCTCTCTCTCTCTCTCTCTCTCTCTCTCTCTCTCTCTCTCTCTCTCTCTCTCTCTCTCTCTCTCTCTCT